>PVHY01021009.1:0-24622 GCA_004024945.1 Uropsilus gracilis
ATCTGGCCAACCAAGCCATAGGCTTAAAGACTCGAAGACCATTAAACCAGCAAGGGGTAACCCCCCCCTTTCAAAATCAGGAACGTAGAGTTGATAAAATAGATTCTAAGAAAGGTGGTAAGAGGGTCACTCTATTATGGTTGAGGATCTGCTATCGCAAGAAGAAATAACACTCCTCAATGCATATGCACCAAAGAAAGGAGCACAAGACGCCTAAGACGGTAACAGATCGAGAGATATTGGTGGGGGGCTTTATATAGTGGGGGCTTTAATAGTAGTGAGCATTCCCCCAGGTGCCAGGTAAGGGCATGAAGAGACATGCCCTCCACAGCATGAAGAAATGGGGGACAGTGCTCTTGACCTTGGTGACCTCACTGAGCCATCAGGACAATCAGCAAAATGAGGCCCCCCTCCCCCACCCCCAAGTGTCTTGGCAGAGATTTGCCCCATTAAAAAATGAAGCCATAAAAAAAAAGCCACGTCGCTCGGGGGCAAGGAAGAGGTGGAGCACGCTGGAGTGGGTCTCCGAGGCTTCCTGTTTTCAGGCAAGCGGGAAGCACAGTGCAAACATCCTTCTTCATTTATGGGCTTTGTTCTTGCTCAGTCAGTGTGTCAGTCAGCGCCGGCCGCTCAGATGCACGCTCCCGGCTGCGTTATCTGCTGGGGATCAAAAGAGAGAACGCCTGAGAATGCTGGGAAGGCCTGGTGACCGCACACATGCCACTTGGAATCATAATCATAACTGCTTGGGCTGGAACCGTTTTGGGGGAGCTAGGGCTGGGGCTCCGGGGAGTGCAGACCAGCCTCTTGGCTGCATGTTGGGGGGCCAGGCACCCCGCTGAGCCTGGGGCGGGGGGGTGCACTCCCTGGTGGGTGCCTTAATGAGCAAGTTAGGGCATGAATGTTTTTCATGTGTCCCAGGGAGTGCAGAGGCTGAGAACTTGTTGGGGGTCTCCTGAAGCCACCCGTTCCTCTCGCCCCAGCCCCAATAAGAGCTACAAAATCCACCAGCCCCCCGAGAGTCCCGGTTCATGTTGGTTGATTATTCATCACCAGGTGGCTATTAATATCGTTTTTCCACTTCCAAGCATGCTCCAGCTTGGAGATAATCCGGGTGTCTGCACCCCAGTATTCCGAACCTACCATCTGGTTTGATCTAGGAAAAGGCCGAGACGTTCGTTGTCCAGGACCCGTGAAGAGCACAAGGTGGAGACCTGGGAGGGAGAGTGTTGAGTGCCAGGCATGAGTGGCTGAAGCACAGGCAGAGCTGTGGGTGGCAGGGCCAGAGGGGCTTGGGCTGGGGGGAGGGGGGCATTCTTGCATCCATGTCATAGGATCGTAGCTCCCCTGACCCCTACCACAGGCTGCTTCATTCAAGTCAAGGTCTTCGTGGAAGAAATGGGCCTTCGGGAAAGTGCCAGCGTTGACTCAAAATACATGTGGGAGAAGCTTCGGGCTGAGTGTCTTGCAGCGGTTTCCACATGTGCTATGGGAGAGTAGCTAGGAAGAGGCATCATCTGTTGGACACTTGCCTATGTTGTCACTCAGGACTGGAGAAGTAGGTGACAGGAGGGACAGGTATTTTCATCCTGTTTCTTTTTTAAGAGAAGGAAACTTTCTCAAGGTTGTACAGCCAGGAGGCAGAATCTAGCTGCTAGCACCTCCCCTAGGCCCAGGGCCCCCCTCTTTCGCCCGATGCATGATGGGACTCATGCACGCGGTTTTCTCCTGGTGGGTTGGAAGCTCTCTGCAGCGTGAGTTTGCAGCGCCCAGGTCTGGGGTTTCTTTCTAGGGGTTCCTGCCCGGATGGCTGGGTCACAGAAGCCTGCACGTTGGGAGAGGTGGGCAGAGGTGTCTTCTGCACCCATGTTCTGAGGGAGGCACCATCATGCCAGCTGACGGCTGTCTGTGGCTCGCAGGCCTCCGGGCAGCAGAGGGCAGGGACCGGCCCCGGAAGACCCAGGAGGCTGCGGAGCTCGGTGCTGGGCTCCCACTACGTGATTGGGAACATGTGAAGGCAGAGTGATTGAACTGTGGGTGACCCCGCAAGCAAGGAGGCTAATTAAAGCTTCTCTTCCCCACACTTCAGTCACAGGCCCCCCTCTGCCCTTCCTCCTGATGGTGCGGCTGATAAGCAGGGATTGAATTTATGAAAAGCGATGAAGATGCTTGGATAAACCGCAGGGCCGAGGCAAGCCGGCCTGACAAGTCGTGGCCTGACGGGAGGCAGCAGGGTTCGGAAGGGGCAGGCAAGGCAGTGGCGCGCGGGTGTGGGGGGGGAGGGGAGAGGGGAGGACCGCCTGCCAGCCAAAACGGGGCATGCCACGGGCACTCCGAGGCAGGCAGGGGAGTCCTTGTGCAGCCCCCAGACCTGCCACCTGTGCCCTGTCCCTGGGGGAACCTGTATTCTGGAGTCAGCAGGAACCCAGGAGCCTAAGGAGTCAGGATGCCTTGAAGACAACACTTCCCCTTGCAGAACCAGAGCTTGGCCCGCCTGGGGGAGGAGAGAGCAGAAGGGAGACGCTGTGGCTTGGTGGGCTTTCCCACAAGCTGGACACCCTGCAGGCGTCTCGGGCCCTGCGGCCCACACGGTCCCTCCACAGCTGATTGTGACCAGGCCAACAGCACTGTGGTGGAAAGAAAAGCCCAGAGAGGGTAGGTGACTTGCCTCAGGTCACACAGCGAATGTGTGAGAGACTGAGAAATCCAAACACGGAATAAAAAAGGAAAGAATTCAGGCCATGAGACCCTGGAGGCTTTGTTCAGGCGCAAGGAGGTCCATTTGTCCCACAGCTTGGGGGGGTGGGGGGGAGGTATGTGGTGCCAGGTGAGAGGGGAGGTGCCATCTTGCTTCCTATAGTGTCATTCCCCTCATCCCTTAGCTGGGGGGCTCCTGGGCACCTGTGCCTCCCATCGGCCCCTCTTCGGGGTGCCCTCAGCTAGTCCAGGGAGGGGAAGCCGTCTGCAGGGAGAGATCGTGCTTTTGAGCACGAACTTGGAAGAGCTTTGAAGAGAAATGCCCCAAAGGCTGTCAAACTCCCTCCGGTCATGGGGGACCCCTGGGGTTTTGGGGTCACCTGAATCCTGCGCTGGCCCCTGTGTGACTGCAGGGCTGCCTTGTCGCTGTGTTCCCCAGAATCAGCCGTCAGCCCTGGCCTGTGATTCTGGGGTAAATGATGCACGTGGAATGCAGTCTGGAGGGTGTTTTACACACCAGAGCAGGGTGTTTTCCAGGCCTCTCACCCGGACCCAGCGGGGGTGGGAGCCTGGCTGGCACCGAGGGCCGTGTCCTGGGGGTGCACATGTCACATGACAGCAGCCAACCCACCCTGTATCCCCAAGACAAGGGCAGGCTGGCAGGCATCTTGGGGTGCCTCCCCCTCAGGGTGCCCGGACTCTGACTCTGCTGCTGTGGGAGAGGCCAGCCTCAGGGCGGTGAGGCCGGCTGAGGTGAATCTTCCCCTCTGGAAGTGCCCTCCTCAAATGGGGGTCTCTCTCTGCCCCTCCCTTTTCAACCATAGTGAAGACTTCAACTGAGCAACCCAACTCACAGCACGCTCACCACAGCCAGTGCCTCAGCCAGGTGCGCCCATGAACGACACCCCCACCCCCACCCTGTGTGCTCCCCTCTGCCCTCCTCGGGAGCCTTTCACCCCGAGGGCGAGCCGTGGCTCCGAGGACCAAGGCGGGACCATCTGGTGTGGGCTGGTCTGCCCCAGTCGGCCCTCGAGAGCCTAAGAAAGCAGAGCCGGGGTGGAAGAAGTGCCTGTGCATTTTGATATCAAATGCCCCCGATCTGGTTAAATGCAGGGCACGGCGTCTAGCTCAGCCTGAGTCGTTAACTGAACCGTCGAGATTGGGTTTTAATCTCGGTCATGGTGCCAGCGACTCGTTTCATTAGTGTCAGTTTAACAGTTGGGTACGTGGGCCAGGGGTAACATTAATGATTACTGTGAGTTAGCGGGCATGGGGCTTTGCAGAAAATGCCAGGGACTGCCTCTGGGGGCTGGGGGAGTGGGGGGGCACATCTCTGTGCTCGCTCAGGAAGGCAGGAGAGGGCTGGGGTCCTGAGAGGAGGCGCTTACTAAGGCTCCCCTATACCACGGGCAGGTGGGGCTGGGCCCCATGGACTCAGCCCAGGTGGCCCTGGGAAGGTGACTGTCGCCTCTGTGGGCAGCTTGTCTGAGCTTTCTGCTGAGCTGGGCCCAGCGAGGTGGCAGTGCCCCAGGAACAGCTCTTTGCTCCCGGGAGGAGGAGGGCACCTCTGCCGTGGGGGATGGGTCCTCCCAGCGGCAAGATGGACTTGCCCGTTGGCGATTTGCGCAGACATTTCTAGAAAGACATGGGTTCAGTTCGTTCAGTTAGAGCGAAGAACAGTGTGTTCTGCACCCAGGCAGGGTACTGGGGCAGCTCTCAGGGCAGCCTGGCTGATGGGGACAGCTTCTGGAGATGTCCTGATTTGCCCACAGGGAGAAGCTAAGGCTGAGGGGCCAGCGGGAGGTGAGCTGAGCTGAGCTGTAAGCAAGGGCAGGTTCTACTGGTCAGGTGGGGGGGCAGGTGGGTGGGCAGGGGGGATGAGAACTCAGGGGGACTGAGTCTCGCTGACCCTGTCTGCCTGGGCCAGGGGCTTCTGTGATACCCTGCTGTGGCCACAGCCCGGGGTGAGGCCTGTTCAGCCTTCCCCTCCCTCAGCGGCCAGTGTCCTTGGGCAGCTGAGGTGACTCAGGGGCCAGCGTGTCTGCCATACCTGCGTTGGGAGCCCTGCCTGGGGGGGGGTGTGGGGGGAGACTGGCACGTGGGCGGCAGCAGAGGACCAGCTCGTCCCAAGTCAGAGGCCATTGATTCTCCATCCACCCAGCCTCATGGCCCAGCTCTGGAACCAGCTGCCAGGAAATGGGTGCTGGTGGCGTGTGCGCAGGCAGCAGGCGGCAGATCCGGGTGCCTGAGAGAAGACGTCTATCAAAGGCAAAGTGACATCTTTTATGTGTTTCTCCATCCTCTTTGGAACCCGAGACTCAGAAACGTCCATGATGTGGGTTACCAGGGGCTCAGAATCTTGTTGCTTAAGAAGGGGCAGCAGCCATGGAACTCTCCAGAAAGACCAGAGAGAGCCCTGAACAGGAGGAGCAGGGAGAGAAGGCAAAAGGCAAGCGTGAAGATGAAGCAAAGACCGAACCCCGTGCGTCGAGCGAGCAGCCTGTCCGTGACGCTGAGTGCCGTGCATGGGCCAAGCGGGCTGGTTCTTTATCGGTTCTGGCAGCTACACAGACACAGCAGGGAGGGCAGGGCTATGGGGCTCACCTGGCTCCCAGTTCCCGGGAATCTTCATTCTCGCCTCCCAGGCCCAGGGGAACCACTCACACATGCGCACACCCACTGGCCTGGGCTAACACAATCATGGGGAGGGAGCCACGCCACAGGTGCTGGCCATAGAGGCTACTGGCGGAAAAGGCCTGATGGACTCTTTACCCTATACCCTGCCTGCCTGCCTGCCTGTCTGTCTGCCTGTCTGTCTTTCTCGGCTCCCGCAACCATAGCTAAACACGGCAGTCTTAAGCCCCAGAAGTGTGTTTCCTTCTCATGTGGTGCTCACAAGCCCAAGGACAAGGTGTGGCCAGTGGGGACGGCGGAGGTCTTACCCTTGGCTTGCAGACTGCGGTCTTCTCACTGTGTCCGCTGGGTAAACACATGTCCTACTCTCCTCCTCTTATAAGAGGCTGGTCGCTTGGGGCTGGTCACTTGGGGTCAGGGCCTGCTCACAGACCCTTGGTTCCACTTACCCCTGAAAGACTTTCTTTAAAAGGAACACCATTCCCATCCCCCGGGGTGGGGGGGAGGAGGGGGGGGGCGTGGTGGTGGTTTGCACAGGGCCCAGCGCCCAGGAAATGCCATCAGCTCATGACATTGTTGTGGGGGTGCTTGTGCTCATCTACAGATGAAACAGGTGCCAGGAAGTGAATTGTCTCTGTGGTCTGATTCCCAAGTCCTTCTGATTGGCAGAAGAAACACAAAACTATGGCAAGAGCCGGAGAAGAGTAAGGGGGAACGTGAGACTGGTGACCAGAACACCCCTACAGACTGGAGGCCCAGGACCCCTTGTACTAGCTCAGGACTAGCCCCTCTCCCCCTCATGCCCTGAACTCCTCTTGGGCTGGCCTCTCCCAGACCTGTCTGACCCCACGTGAGCTGATGTGATTTCTTAAGTGTGGCCCACATCCTCTTGCCGAACTTGGAGAGAGACAGGCATGTCAGCCCTGACTTCTAAGAGTGGATTCCCTTGCACTGGGGCTTCTGGAACCTGCTCAGGGTCCCTGGTGGGCTCTGTTGCCTGGATAGCCCCCCAGTCCCGTCTACAGCTTTCAGCTACTTTGACTGGGCCCTGGCCCCAGGCTCTAGGCAATGTCCCCTGTGCTTAACGATGCAGCCATGGGCTCTGCCTCATGCTGTCTGGAGGTTGGGGGGTTCTCTGGGATTGAGCAGACTTGGGGGGCATTTTAGTGTGACCCCATCATAGGGTAGACTGCTGGGCCTGTGGCGTAAACTGGGGGTGAAGAAGCCAGAAGTACTGGATGAGGTGACCACAGAGGAGTCTCCTGGTGTTTTGGCGCCTCAGCCTCATCATATATAACTTGGGAGTGGTGAGACTCACCAGAATATTCTTTATGAGGAGATCAGTGTGGGAAGAGAGTAACCGTATTGTGCGAGACAGCTCTGGCACCAATGAGGAGGGTGGTAATAGGGATTCTTGTAGCCAGGCTGCTAAAAAAACCACATAGAAATCCACAAAAATCCTAAGAATGCAGCCTTTCGAGCTACAACAGTCACGACAACAGCAGCATCTTGTCTCTGCCTTCTGCTGCTACTCTCACCCCTGTGCCATGAACGGCTCTGAGTGTATACAACATGCAAATCAGCATTGCCAGCATCATTTCCTTGAGCTTCTTATGTCTATGTGATGATCTGTGTTCCTAGCAGCTCTCAGTTCCT
Source organism: Uropsilus gracilis (assembly GCA_004024945.1). Lineage (NCBI taxonomy): Eukaryota > Metazoa > Chordata > Mammalia > Eulipotyphla > Talpidae > Uropsilus > Uropsilus gracilis. Next base: position 6,988 of record PVHY01021009.1, read on the forward strand.
TCACAGAGTGCTTGGAAAGGGTAAGTGGGAGCTGACTCCAGCTCTCGGGGAGTTTTGTTGCCTTTCTGGACTTTTCAGGTTCTCCTCAGATTATTTTGTGCCAAATTATAGAAGTGAAATAAATAAACAAGAGGCAGGGACTTGTCACAAGGACACAGAAGTCAAATTGAAGGAGCTCTCCTTGGCCAAAATTTAATGCCCAAATTATTTAACACAGGAATCAATCATGACCTCAGCACTGGATGGTATAACAGAAACAACAAACACAAACTTTTCATTTTCTTGGAGTCTGAGGAATCTAAGATCAGAGCACCAACAGATTCAGTGTTTGGTGAGGATCTGTTTCCTGGCTCATGGATGGCCCTCTTTTCACCACATCCTCAATGGTGGAAAGAACTAGAGGCTCTCCAAGGTCTCTTGTAGAAGGGTGCTAATCCTATTCATACCGACTCCACCCTTATGACCGAATCACCTCCCATATACACCATCTCCTAGTATCATCACTTTGTGGGTTTTTCAACATACGAATTTAGTTGGAAAGAAACAAGCATTATATTTCTAAAAATATAAATCATTAGAAATAGGAATTTATGGGTCCCTGCTAGTGATATTGATAGGTGATGATTGATGATATTGATAAATAGATGATTTTGATAGATAGATGATAGGCAGAGAGATAGATGGTAAATAGGCAGATAGATAGTAGATAGGTATATAGATGATAGATAAGTAGACAGGTGAGAGACAGATGAATATGCAGTAGATAAATGATAGATGATAAGTAGATAGATAACAGACAATGGGGATACAAGAGGGCTCTTGCTAATAGAATGCTGAGAACCAGCTGGTAAATGTGGTAGAGGTGGTCAAGTTGGAAAATCACCATTTTGAAATTATCATGGTGAAGAATCATCAGGGGATGGTGAATCTAGGAAGAAATTTTGATGAAGAACAGGATACTTTCATCATTCTAAAATGTATCCTTTCAAACAGCTTATTATTTGTAGAGGAAAACAAAACCCAAAGCTCCAACCATTATTAGTGGTGAAATTGGGCAACATCTTGACTGGATGATGGGAAGGCTGATGGGAATGTCCCATGAGGGACAGATAACATCTTATGCCTCCAGAAAGGATCTCCCCCACAGGCTCCAACCAGAAACACAAATGATCATCTACTTACAAGGAAGAGCAGGCAACCCCCATGAAGATAAACTTGCTTTAGGAGAAAGGGCTGTAGGTGGGACTATAATCTTTAAAAAATGGCAGCATCATAAAAGACTAAGAAGGCTGTAGTGTGTTCCAGATAAAAGATGGATAAAGACATTCGGTAATTGAATGTAGTAAGTACTCTACTGATTAATACTAAACTGACTTCTGGGAAACAATGACATAAAGGAAATTATTAGATCAAACGACAGAGCTGGAACATGGACAGATCAAAGTTTCCTATGAATGCAAATTTCTAGAGCTGATCATTGTGGTTATGTAGGAGAGTATTGCTTTTTCGAGGAAATACACAGTGGTTTAATTAGGGGTAAGGGGATTATGTATGTATGTCTGTATGTATGTCTGTAGGTATGTAACTTACCTTAAAAAAACTTAAGTGGGGAGAGAGAGAGAGGAAGCACACAAATGGAGTGAAGTATCAATACTAGACAACTTTGTCAAGATACAATTTATTACTTCTATTTTTTGCAATTTTGTAAGCTTGACAATTTTCAAATAAAATGTTAAAAAAAAATAAAGGTGTTTGAGGACTCCTGGTTTTCTGGAAACCCAGCTATCTTTCCCAAGTGCTGAGTTAATTTCGCTGACCTATAAAAGAATCAGTATCTTGCTCTATATCTGCATCAAATCCTGCATTTCTTGTCCCCTCTCCTCTCTTCCTATCCACCCAACTGCCCAGTACCAGCTTCATTTCCAGGGTATGGGTTTGGTGTAAGCATTTTCTGCTGTTTACAGTGGCTTTCCTTCCATCCATCTGACTTCTGCCTAGTCACAAAAAATCCAGTTTGAGTCCACCTCCCCCATGAAGACTTCCTGGATGACTTTAGCTGATATCCCCCAATTATATGAAGGCAGCTTCCCATGTCAAGTGTGTGCTTGTTAAGGCTACTCATCAAAACCTTACAGCTCTTTGGCTCCATGTGCAGAGTGGGACTGTACTTCTGGTCCCTGCGGTTGGGTGGGGTCATGTGACTAGTTCTTCCCAGTGAGTTGTGAGCTGAAGGGAATTCAGCAGCAAGCAAACTCTTCATCATCTTCTATCTTGATCAGTACTATCTCAGCAGTGGCTACTCCTTAGTGTGGTCAGAGGATGGACCATGGCATAGAGCAGAGCCACTAGTTGACCTGTGAGAGCCATGTCACAAGGAGAAGAAAGACTTTTGTTTTTACCCATGGAGACTTAGGGATGTTTGTTATCACAGCATCTCCTGCCCCATCCTCATACATTGTCCTTACAAATGTCCTCCCTGCTTAGAACACCCCTCTCCTTCCCTCCTACCACCTTTGAAACCCTGTCCTCTAGTGTCAGAAACTGCCTTTGAAGCCCTGCTTTGGCTTAGCCATTTGACAAGAATTTATTGTGTGGCTACTATGTACCAGGCATGATGCTGGTCACATATCATCCCAACAACAAAGTCCCTCTTCCTGTGCACTTCATCGGGGGACAGTCTATGTTTTCAGCCTCTGTTTCCCATTCTTGATGGAAGCCCTTTGAGGGCTGAACTTGGACTTGGCTATATTTCTACTTGTAACACCTGCACTGCAACAGGTGAGGATCCTGGGGGACATGTACCTCCTGCCTTGAGAGCTCCAGCAATGCTCATGTGTGCAACTTAAACACTTTCATGACCCCTGTTTCAGCTCCCTTCTAGGATGGGGGCCCCTGGGGCCATGGGTGTGCCTTCTGGTTCTGTGTGTCTGGAGTTGGCCAAGGGAGGGTTCATGGGTGCTGGCTCTGCGGTCAATATTTGTGCAGCAATTCTTGCTCCCAGCTCATGCAAACAGGGATGGCGATCATGAACTCCGTCCAACAAGGAACCACGTATGCAGAAAATGCTAACTGGGTGACGTAGGCATTAAAAGCTTTCCCCCTTCACGCGCTATCATGGAGCCTCCTCCTTGCCAATGAACTGCGAGTTGGAGGCGAATCTTGGGTCTGACCCCAGACCTGCTCCCTGCTGAGCTGGTGGGCCCGTGGGTTGATCCTATCCCTTTCCTGGGTCCTGTCTACAGTATGGGGACTGGCCGTGGGGTTTTCACTCCTGTTTCCTCAAAGGCCACCTTGGTGGGTCTATGGGGGACCACTCCAGAGAGACCCTGGAGAGGGAGGGGGGGTGCCTGCACCCTTTGCATTGTTCACGGGCACAGCCAGAGCCACTGGGCCTGGTCCGAGCCGCAGGACACGCCGTCCTGTGACCTGGATTCCCAGGCCCATTTTTGTGCAAGAGCACGGGTCTGCCAGTCCCCAGAGGAAAGGCTGGCAGAGGAGCTGTGCTCCGGCCCGCCCCCCGCTCTGCAGGGTGGTAACACTCCAGAGGGCCCTCTAACGAGCCTGCACCCCTCCCTGAAGCCATGGCTTGTTTGCTTCTCCTAGGAGCCTGGCAGTGTGCCCTCAATGCTGTCATTGTCTTGGGGACAGACACCCCTCCCCCCGGTGCCTGGAGTGGTCCGCACCACGAGGCTGGGCAGGCTGTTCCAAGCCCGGCGGGTCCCCTGAAGCTCCAGAGCTGTCTCCATCCCTTCCTCAACCCCAGGACTGTGGGGAGCAGCTGGCTCCCCCCCACACCCCAAGTGTGTGTGTCTTTCTCCTGGGAAGGTTCTCAGGCTGGGCTGGTGGGGCGCAGATCCGCGGGCACTCCGTTCACAGCTTGCTGGATGGACGTTCTCGTCCAAGAGCGGCGGGGGTGTGGCTGCAAAATAAATCTTGAGTGTTGTGTGGCGGTGTAGGGAGAACCCCAGCGAATGACATTTTTATGGGGTGGCCTCTCGTGAGGACCGTGGTATCTGCCAGGACCATCCAGCGTGTGGGGAGACCCCGCGCTCTCCCCAGTGCCACTCCCCCTCCCTTTCTCTCACAGTCAGTCACACAACTCCGGTTCTGTACTCCTCTAGAATTCTCAGTGGGGCTACCTAGGCTAAAGAGGGGTGGGGGTGGGGGAGATGACATCACATCCTCACCAGCTGATTGGCTGCCTTTGGGTTTCAGGGATGATATCATCTTTGCCTCTGTCTCCCCACCCCCTTTCCTTCCAGTCCTTTCCTGGCTGGGCAAGCCCCCCTCCCCAGCACCCACCCCGGGAGACCCTGTTGCCTTGGAGACCACAAGTTTTCAACCTCGTTGTCTGAAGGAATGGTAATTCATTATATGTCTGACATGGGGGTGAAGGGTGCAGGGAGGGAGACCCGGGCTGGATGGTTGTGAGGGGAGGTTGTGGGCAACAAAATAATGAACGAGAATATGTTTCACGCATGAGAAGCTGTCGAGGATGGTCGGGAGGGGAAGGTCGGTGCCATCGGTGCGGATGAAATCGAAAAGCAGAGATGAGAAACACAGCCATGGCCAAAATATGAGGGAAAATAACCACCCCCTCCCCCAGACAGCTCATTAGGAAGATTCTGGAGAGAGATGCACAGTGCGTCTGGGGCTGTTGTGTTGTCTTTGGAAGAAAGGCCATTGCCAGGCCCCCTCCTGAGGTGGTTACAGAGACACTCTTACCACAAACTCTGCGCAGGCAGCAAGTGAGAACACAAGGGTCCATGCTCATCCTCGGTGTCTGCAGGTGCCCCCAGGAATGGAGGACGAGTCTCTGACTTCATACCTGCAGGAAGTGGAGGCAGGAAGGGTTGTGCACTGGTGTGTCCATGTGCTGGAGTGTGTCTGGGTGTCCGTTCTGCACAGATTCCCTGAATCCATCCATCAGCTTCTTCAGGGACTATTTCCATCTCGATTTCCCTGGGACCATTGAAAGAAAACACACACCCCAGTCCTAGCCTGTCTCACTCAGAATCGGCTCCTACTGGATTCTTCCCGGAAGAACTTCATGTGAACTCTCCACGCGTGGTCAGTGCGGGTCTATGTGTGGAGCTGATGCTGGTTCTGATGCTGGTTCTCTTATGTGGGACATTCTTTAGCATCTGAAAGCTTAGACTGGAAGCTTTGACTCATGGAGGGGCACCTACCTCCTTTGGACCTGAATGCTCATTCCCAGGCCGCCCCCACTGGTTGCTGGCTGGGCTTCTCATGGCCAGCTTCTTCATGTGGTCCAGCTGCTTGCGGGTGCACAGTCTCTGGTGAATAGGGAACAAGCAAAAGAAGAAAAGTGATGAAGAGAGGTACACCCGGCACAGAGGGGGAGTCTGTGGGTTCATTTCAGAAACATATTCTCCCAGAGCAGTTTGTGTACAGAGATGGATGACTGCTTTTCCCTGAGCGCGTAGGACCTAATTCTAGAACCACATCTAACACGTCAGCGGATGCTTGTTCATGCTTAAGAGATTTTGTCAGCTAAAAAATGCATCTTAAAATACCAAGTAGAAATAGACGACAATTATAAACAGCCCATGAGTGCACGTGCGCGTGCACACACACACACACGCAGGTCTGCATGTGTATATATGTCGGATTGCATTTCCTTTATTTTTGAAGTGCCTCAATGTTTTGCAGTGAGAGGCATTCAAATATAACAGGAGCGAGGGGGACTATTTTTAAAACATGGTCCTGTGACAGGAGGCTCCCAAAGGTAGAGGAAGATAACATCTAAGATGATGTCACTGGACATCTGTCCATTCACCAAACAAGGTGTGTGCTTGACCCCACGGGGTGGTGACATGAGCACCTCTGAAGTCCTGTGGCTTCCCTGCTGCCTAACCCCTCTTAGAGGGAAAGCGAAGTTTCCAAGCAGCAGGAAGTGACATTGAGTAGCCCTCTGACACCCCCTCTCCCCCTCTCCCACCTAAGCTGGACGCTTGATAGCTCTTCAAAAGTGACCATTAATCCAAGAGTGACGCTAGCTGTTACCTCAGAATCTACACCCCGCAACCAAACTTGTTTCCCCAAACTATCTGCTACCGCCCCCTTCAAGTTCCTGTGTTCTGCTATTTTGACCCAAGCTAGACCATTCACAGTCATTTTCCCACCTGTAGGTCAGTCCCCAAAGGCATCGTGGAGAATGGTTTGTGTCTTCCTCTTTCCCAACCTCCTGTTGGCCTGATCAAGTTCAAGTTCCAGCTGAATCACCCTCTCCCTAGAAGCTTTCCTCGATGGCTCCTGTCTTTGTTGATATGCATCTAACCTGAATTCCAACAGGATGAAGCACTGCAGTTCCATCCACCTGCATCCTGCAACCTGGGTTTGTTTGCAAGATTAGACCTGGGTCCTCAGGGAAAACCTGCGAGAGAGCAGGGACTCAGGAAGCTCACGTTGTAGGGATGCAATACAATGTATTGATGAAACCAGAGGAAACCGTGACCTTTCCTCTCAGACCAAGCTAGCATTTTGCCCTCTTCCCTGTACGGAGAGTTTCCCAAATACCTAAAATGAGTTCCCACCATTGAAGCGGATTCTTCTTTCTGACATTTTCCATTGAATCGAATTTCTCATAAGATCTCATCCTTGAAGACACTGAGTACGTCTAACATCTAGATTTTAATGATCTGCCTAATCCACTCTTCCGGATACACTTCACTGCTCTGAAAGGTAGGTGGGTCTAATGTTCAAGAGAGCAGATGCTGAAGACAGACAGTAAATCTGGAAGTCCAACATGGCCACTAGCTCCTGTAGCTGTTTAAATTTGCCTACATTTCATTTCATAAAACGGAAGATGCATTTCCTCAGTTGCATCGGCTGCTTTTCAGGTAACCAAGAGCCACAGGGAGCAAGTGGCCACCACCTCAGAAAGCACCATCTACGTACTGCCCACAGGTCAGCTGAGGTGACTCCATTTCCAACATCTGCCCTTCCCTCAGCTCTTGTCTGTGTTTCAAGGTATTTGGGATTCCTCCTAAGAGCTACCTCCTTGGATTCTTCAAGCCCTCGAAGAGATATTCCACTAGAAACACTGAGAAAAGCATCTGGACCATCCTACCATGTCCATCAAGTCTTATGGTCCACGCCCATCCATTGTCCAGCTGTTGACCCATCTCTATGGCCTGGCCCCTGTCCATGGCCCCACATCCCATTTTTTAACACTCCCCTCTCTCCCATCTGTCAAAATGTCTCTGATCTCCCTAAGAGACACCATTATCTGGCCCGAAACTCTTCAAGGATGCTACCGGCCCTATTCACTTGCATATAAATTACTCTAGAAAACCACAACTATCCCTGGGAAGGATTTCCTTTCTGCTGGAACCTTGTGACCTTTGGGCTGGGCTCTCAGTCACAGCCACCACCTGGGCAGCACAGTTTCTTTTTGCCCTTGGATCTGGGACGGCGGGTATGAAGACGCTCGGATGACGTTTAATCAGGCTGAACATTCCTTCCTGGTGACCTAATGAGCCGGCAGGACTAAATGACCATTAGGCGGAATGTTTGTGTGAACTGCAATAGAAAAGTTCCTCTAAACTTCCTGAAAAGGAAGATAATATATCTAAATAGCTTCCTGTCTCTTGGCTGCCAAGCAGCAGCCAAAGGAAAATAGCTTCTCCTAGCAGGGAAATATTCAGCACGTTGGGTGCGCTTGGCTCCTCCCTGCTTGGAAAGGCGCAAGGAGTTGAGAAGTGAGTGGCCCTTCCGGGTACTTCCAGATGCTCATGACTTTGGCAAGTTGTCCTGAGATCAGGAAGACATGGTGGGGGGACTGTGGTACAGAGGGTCCCTGGGGGCACAGGCCAGAAACAGGGGAGGTTTCAGGCTCGCCTGCTGATCTTGAGGTCATGTCATCGGAGCCTGGAGCAATCTGTGCCTTGGTTCTTAGAAAACCGGGTTCATGTCTTAGCAGGAAAGAGGAGAACAGATTGCTTCCTGCCTGCGGGTGATTGCTTCCAAGCTCCTGTGCGCCTTGCCTGGAGGACCTCGCCACTGCTATTAAAAACACGTTCGGGGGTTTGACTTTAAATGGAAACTGTTAAGCCACAACACAGAAGCCAGAAATGTCCCCTTGCAGTGGCCCTGGCTCCGGGGTGGCCAGGCAGAGCTTTCTCAGAAGCCCACAGGCTGCGTGCCTCCCACCCGACCGCCCAGGCCTCCACAGGCAGGTGGCGAAACATAGGAGGAAGTGCAGGCCTGGCCCACTCTGTTGCCTCTGCCAGCAGCTCCCTCCTGCAAGGGTACCCTACTCCTGCTTTGGAAATGTCCCAGACGGGAGCTCTGAGCGCCTTCTCTGCAGCCCTCCTCACATGCCTTTTCTCCTTTCTCTGACACTCCCCATCACCATCAGCAGGTTCCCTTGGGCTGGGACCAGAGGCTGGCGCCTCTTTCTTAAAGGGCCAGAAGAAGCTATGTTAGATGCAGCAAACCGAGAGACACAACTGAGACTACTACATAGGTATGTGTAAATCATTAACTAATCATTCTTGTAAAAGCCTTTTCTTAGCTGAAGATGCAGAAGGGGACTGGATTGGCCTGGGGGTTATAATTTACTGACCCCTCCTATAGGGGAAACTGTGGTGAATAATTATAGTTTCACGGATGACAAATATTTATTGGGAAGTTGTCACATGCTTGAGGCTGGGCTAGGTGTTGGGGGTCCCCTGGAGACACAAAAGGAAACACAGTCAAAACAACACAGGGGTTCCGCTTCTAATGAGGATAATGGATTTATTTTAAAAAACGATTGAAAGACAAGGTGGTAGGGGAATGCAGAGCAGTAGCTGTTCATTAAGTCGCAGAAAGCCATCTAGTCCAGAGTGTATATAACCTGGGGAGAGAGCGTGAGTGAGCCATATGTGGCCATTTCCACACCATCAATTAAAGTTTAACTAGCCTCAATTTCAACTAATCAAAATGAAATACTATTAAATAATTAAATTGATCATTACATGTAAATTAAATGGAAAATGCAGTGGCTCAGTTTTACTAGGCACATTTCAAACGCCATGTTCACAATATATATCTGATAGTTGACAGAGAGGTCCTGGTCATTCTCTGGAAGCAGCCGTCAGAGGGGACTCGGTACAACGCGGGCACTTGCTGTTACCAGGAACTCAAACATGACCTGGAGGTGTATCTGTGTGACCATCTGGAACATTCCAGAACATTCCAGAACAGTCAGGTGATGGCCCCATGTCACACAGAGAGGAGATGGGTGCCATGCAAACTGAAGCCAGTGGACTCCACATTCAGACCACCCACTCTCCCTCCTGGAGGCCGACACACACACAGACCCTACAGCTGGCCCTCCAAGGCTCTGCCAGCTCAGCCCGCAGGGCTTTGTCAGCAGTGCTCGTGCTCCCTGCCACCCGTCGCTGGCGGGCATGTCAGTCTCAACGAATGAACACTCAGTAGGATTCAAGCTGCGGTCACTAGGCTGCAGGACCCATCTCAGCACCCAATGGCCACCCCAGCGCCATACTGGACGGCGGAGATGGATAAGGCTGGTCCAGAGGAGGCGCCTTCTTTGCGCGTAGCTTGACTCTGGGACGCAGTTGGACGGTACTAAGTGGATAAGCACGATAAAGGGAGAAAGGACAAGGACAGAGAAGAAAAGGCAGCTCTTCTTTCCAAACAGGCGGGCCTGGGCCATGTGGGAACGTGTCAGGGGCTTTGGGGGAAGTGGGGGAGAGCGAGGAGGAGTCACAGAATGGGGCTGAGGTGGGGAGCTGGTGCTCGCCCCCATCACTAAGCAACCGTGTCCTAAAATCGGCGGCGCCAGCCCCAGAACGCTGTTTACCAGGAAGAAAACACTTGAAAAGGAGACTATTTGGCGGAAATGCGCTTGGGATTAGCAGGTTTTTTTCTCTTTTCTTGTTTTCTTTTTTCTTTTAATGCTGGTTTGTTTTTCTTCTGGGCAGTTCAAGGTACTGACCCAGCAGCCGGCCCCCGCGGCCAAGAAACGCCTAATTAGCCCGCGGTATTGTGCGCCCGGCTGGGAAGGGAGGGCGGGGCGGGAGGGGCGGGGCCGGGCCGGCGGACCAATGGAACGCCGCAGCGGGGCGGCGGAAGGCGGCGGGCTCGAGAAGGCCAATGGGGAGCCGCGGAGGGCGGTGGAGGACCCGCTAGAGAGCCAATGGGGAGTCTTAGAGGGGCGCCGGAGGAACCGGGTGGGCCAATGGGGAGCCGCGGCGGGCAGCGGCGGGGTCGGTGGATGCTGAGGGCTTGCAAATCCCTCTGTCATTAATTTTCTCCTGCATTAATTAGAGAAAAGTTGGACCGGGGGCAGGAGGGAGGGGTTTGTTGCCCCTGGGCTGCTTTTCAGGGCGGCTTCGGGGAAAGATGGTAATCTGCTGGCGAGCTGGATGGGGCCAGGGTTTTCCGGAGGCTCTCCCCCGGTGGGGAGGAGAATCCGATTGCAACCCCGGTTACCTGGAGGCAGAGGCTGGGTTTGAACGTGAACTGGGTAGAGGTTCTATGTGGACACGCCGCACACACCCCACTGCTTCTTTAACATCGCCCCATGGACACACACACACACACACACACACACACACACACACACACCACTGCTTCTCTGTGGACTCTGAATATACCCAGAATTCCCTTGGAAGGGCTCCATCTCTTCACACACACACACACACACACACACACACACACACACACACACACACACACACACACCACTGTTTCTCTAATATCGCCCATGGACTCTGAATCCACCCAGAATTACACACACCCACACACCACTGTTTCTTTAACATCATCCCATGGACACACACACACACCACTGCTAATCCATGAACTCTGAATACACCCAGAATGCCCTTTGAAGGCCTCCATCTCATCTTCTTCACCCACCCACCCACACCCACACACACCCCCACACACACTGCTGCTTCTCTATCATCGCTCCATGGACTCTGAGTACACCCAGAATATACAGACACACACACACACACACACACACACACACACACACACACACACCACTGCTTCTCTAGCATCGCCCCATGGACACACAACCCCCCCTTCTCTAACATCACCCCATGGACTCTGAATACCCCCAGAATTCCCTCTGAAGGGCTCCACCACCCCCACTTCCCCTTCTCTTTGCAGCATCCCTGACTTGACTTCCCCTGAAATGATTCCCATTTCCACCTGAACAGAAGATGAGGGCAGCTCTCCCTGCTAGTAAGAATCCACTCTGGCTTAACTCTCTGAAAGCGAGTTTCTGACCCTGTGGAACAGGGGCCCTGGAGAACATGCTAATAAAAGCTTCTGGAACCTACAGGCCCCAGATTTTCTCTCCGGAGTACCCAAGTGTTGACGTGATATTGTCGAGGCAGGAAGCCAGCGCACTTCCAGGATGCAATGCCAATTCCCTGGCCCTGTTAGCTGCTTGGATGGAAATTTGAATTGATCCCAGCTTCTTCTAGACGCTGGTTGCGTATGGACTTGATTAATTTGACCAGTGGTTTCATCGTTCTGCTGTAGCTGGTGGGCCCCATCCAACAGGCTGCAATCTTGTGTCTGCAAGCCTGTCCCGAAGGCCAGCACCTCCAGCTGACAAATTCAGCAGCACCATCCCAAAGATGGGGGGCCAGCCCACTTTGGTCAGCTACTATTTTCAAAGTGGGCACCTCTAGAAATCAGAGGTAAAGACTCACGTGAGCTCTGGGCTTAGATGAATCCAGCCCTGTTCGCTGATGGCTAATGAACATCAAAAGCTCTCCAATGGGGCAGGAGCTGGGGTGATGGGCAGGGAGATGGCCATGATGGGGTCCAAGATTCTGAGAGGTGAAGAAACAGCAAGTTCAGCCCCTGAACACCAACCCCTGGCTCCCCTACACCCCATCTTCCATTGTGATTACCCAGCGAGTGACTGCTCCCTCAGCCCCCAAAAGGCTGTGGTGTGGTGGGAAGGGTAGAGACTGAGGGTTATCTCACCAGCTTTGTTCCCTGGCCATCGCCAGCAAGGCTGACGCTGGAAGGATCTTTGACCTGCTCAGGTTGGACCAAGGAGCTCTTCTTTCCCTGAAAGAAAAGGAGAGAGAAGATGACAAAAGAAGCGAAAAGAGTGAGGTACAGGTTCTCTGCAGGAAATGGGGCTGGGAGTCAGGGTGATAAGAATGAGATGGACTCTCCCAGAAGCTCCCCGCACCCCTGGGAAGCTGTCGTGCCCTGGCTCTTCCTTGGCCCATCCCTGCTGCATTCTTCACAGCAGCTGTTTCAACTCTTCTCCTCCCTCCTCAGGCCTCCAAATCCACCCCCACCATTCACAGCAGATGACTTCACCTCCGCTTCCATTGAGCGGACCCAGCCACTGATCTCTCCTGACACCATTGCAGTGGCCCGCAAATCTGGCTGTGCTGCTGGGAAGACCAGGCTTTGAGTCCATGTTCTGCCACTTGGTTGTTATTGTGGGCAATTTGCCTCCTTTCCTTCGGCTACCCCAGCGTAGCTGTTCTCCACGAGGCTGTTGTAAAGAACGACTTCAAGGATGCAGGGAACTTTCACCTAACACAAAACGTAATAATAGCTAGCATCTGTTCAGAATTCTGCTGTTTCTGCAACTATGACTGCGGCTACTGCTACACCATCACCACCATCCACACCTTCATCTTATTGTCCACTGAAATCAAGACTTTCCTGTGTTGCAGCCTCTTGTCCTTCTAGCCTTTTGGGACAAGGTCACCTCTTGCCCACAGCTGGCCCCTCTCTGAAGCACAATCAGCTTCTCCTATCTTATTCCAAGCGAGTATCTCTGGCATCTTCAGACTCCTTCTGTTTGCCAGCATCTTCCTCTTGCTGTTCCATATGCTCAGGTTCCACTTAACTGCCCCCCAAATCTCCCCTTCTCTCGATTACCCCCTCAAACCACAGTCCCGTGTCTTTCCTTCCCTTCACTAACAGATCTCCCCAAAGAACCGTCTAAGCTTATTGACACCGCTTCCTGACCTCCCACTCACTCCTCAGCCCACTGCAAATTGCCTTCTGCTCCCGCCGCCCTGGTGAAATGGAACATTCAAAGGTCTTCCTAATTGCCCTCTTCCATCCTACTCAGTCCTTTGGGAGAGGCTGGCTCTCATGCGCTGAACAGTTACCCCCAACTCTCTTCTCCCTGGACATTCATGATTCTGTTCATCCATGAGTCATTATCATCTGTCAGTGTGTCCCGAGTGTCATCTTGTTTACCTGCTGCCTGGGTGGTCTCCCATGCTCTCTCTCAGCTGTGATCTTACCCAAGGGTCTGCTAAATCTGTAGCACAGCCCATGACCTCTTCTGTCCTGAAGATCCTCACGTCAGCTCCTTGCTGTTCTTACACACGAGAGACCTGCTCATTCCCATTCATTCAGCACCTCAAGTTCAAACCCAGCGGTCATCTTGTCTACCTTCTTGTTTCTTTTGTGTGGATCTGCTAGACCTTCTTATTTCTCCAGCGCTCATCCATCTGTCCCTAAGTCTCACTCAATTAACACTCAAGTTCTAGGGTTCTTTGATCTTTTACTTTCTTTCCATTCCCACTAGGCCCTGCCTTTGGAGACCCTTATTTCTGGAACCTACAGGCCCTAGATTTCCTCTCCAGAGTACCCACGTGTTGATGTGCTATTGCCGAGGAAGGAAGCCAGTGCACTTCCAGGATGCAATGCCAATTCCCTGGCCCTGTTAGCTGCTTGGATGGAAATTTGAATTGAACCCAACTTCTCAGACAGTTGAAGTGACCTCTGAACAGATATCTCCGGGGCTGGTCTCTTTTTGACTCGGTTTCTGTTTCCCATTGACAAGGTGATATGAAATTAGGGTGATGTCACTTAGTGTTCAAATCGAAACACTTGACTACATGGAGCACTTTAGTTATGAAAGAGAGTTCTATTAGAAATGAAGACCATGGATGGTCTTGGGCTGAGATACCTGTGCATCCTACTAAAGGGATGTCTGATGACATCATTTCCTGCTTTCTAAATCTCAAAGGGCCCATGACAACACGCAGTCTCAGTGTCTGCAGTCCCCTCTGATCTAGCCTCCTGCAGTCATATTGCTTCCACCTTCACTCTTAGATGTCTCATGCTTGCATGCACCTGTCTGCTCAGTCATTCTGAATGCATCACCATTTCCTGGCCTACTCTGTCCCTACCTATCACTGGCCTGTGCTCTGACAGCTCCCCCACCCAAAGGATCGCCTACATCTCCATCCCTATCCATCAAGGCTCAGCTCAAGCACTGTACCCTCCCTGCACTGTACCCTCCCAGCACGATCCTGGCAGGTGGTGAGAGGGAACTCCTCCTCCTCCTTGTTCCCACAGTACAGCACCTTGGAGGGGCATTCAGAGGTGCCCAATATGGGAATTATTTGGGTCCAAGGATGCTGCTGTCTAGACCCTTAGCACTTTGGGGGGGGGGGCAGGGCCAGGTAGCATTTTTGTTGTATTTCACAGCACTCCTAGCCTCATGCACAGGATCCTTGCTTGAAGAGAAGGAAGGAATGCTCTGCGCACCCACACAGTGCCAGACGCTCCCATATATCTCCTGTTCCAACCTCACAACCTGGCATGACAGATATCATTATGCCTTCCACCCCCTCACTGTTCTTTTTTTTCTTCCAATAGCAGAAAGATAAGCCTGGAGAGATTAAGTAATTCACACAGCTGGGAAGAAATAGAACTGCATTGCACAGGGCAGACTGTCTTCTGGAGAGGAAATGACTAAAGAGTCGGCTGTGTGAAGGACTGCTCAGCTTTCCATATGCTCGGTTATGTCCAACATTTATTTATCAAATGAGGGCTGACTCCACAGGGCATGGTGTGGAACGGCGGGGTGTGCAATGACCCTCAACAGCCCCTGGCTGCAGCCAACAATAACCAAACACTTCTCTCCAGGTGAAATCAGAGGTGCTACCTGGTGGGGTGAAATGTGAACAGGAAACCTGTCTCAACAGGCAGCCCAGTGGCGAGTAGAAGTGGAGGGAGAGGTTGGGTATGAAGAGTTTCTTTCTTAGTGATGGTGCAAGAGAGATTTTAGGAGCAGAATGTGTTCCCAGAACTCTTTAATTTTGGAATGTGAAGACTCTTCCTTCCTCACTGTACACCTGCTGGCCTTCATTGGTGTCCAGCTCCTGGACTTAGTACCTGGTTTCAGAGTCAAGAGAGAGTAAGCCTGGTCCAAGTCAAGGCATCAAAACCAAGAGCCAGAAGAAGTTATCAAGGGAACCCCTGGATTATTGACTTTCCTTCCACCTGGGTCATCATCGTTTGATGGTTCTGAGCTTTTTGTGGGATTTGGTTATAGGGAAAAGTGGCCAGGAGTGAAGAAGCCTGACTGTGGCTTTCACTGTGTGACCTTCTGTCACCTACCAGGTCTGCTACTCAGTTGAACTGAAACAAGTGTCTGGAGTCTAAAATGGCTTAGACAAGGCAATGCCATTGGAAATTACTCACAACAGGAGGTGGGGCAGGCACACACAGGTAGGATGAGGGCAAAGCTTTCTCTGCCTGGCAGTGCATATGGCAGGTGAGTGACAAGAGACTCCAGTCCCAAGAGGGGAACTTTCAAAGCTTTGTATGGTTCATGTTCTCAGCTCATGTGTTTACCTGAATGTATTATGTGCCTCTGCTGAGGGTCCTGCTCATCTCTCCCCACCCCAGCATCTAAAGCAGTGAACATGTGGTCAGTCTTCCCTCCATCTGGAACACAGAACAGAACGACAGCTGTAGGAATCTGGAAGCTTCTATAGCCAGATGGATGGTAGAGAGTAGAAATCTCAAACCAGCCATCAATTGTGCCAATTCTGCAGTCCCTTTCCTGCCATCATTATGGTTCTAGGTAGTTCAGAACAGCCTCTATGAGGGGGGATGACCGTGACCTGGCAGAGAAGATACCTGTGTGGAGATACATAGACAAGACCCGTGAAGAGTATCTCCAGCTGACTGCTTCTCAGCGGAAGTTTCAGATCCACTGTCTCACAAGGAGGTGGGGGAAGAAGTTGGCTTCCTGCACCCTTATCGAGTCTCCCCAACTTTGTTTGAGACTATAAACCCCTTTGGGCTGGGAGATCATCAAGGGTAGAGACTAGCAGACTAAGGCCATGTGCTGAAGGACCTTGTTACCTATTTTTTAAATAAAGTTTTATTGGAACAGAGTCATGCCTTTCTGATGACCTGTTATCTGTGGTTGTTTTTGTAGCATGGCAGCAAAGTCAGGTGAGTGTATAGAGACCAGCTGGTCTACAAAGCATGAGATCAGCTGGTAGGCCACTGTTTAATGTTAAAGCATCTACTGTGACAGAACAGGAAACTGAATGAGCCAAACTTATATAGAAGCATATATGGCCATGTGAGCTCTTAAATAAAATCTTCAATGATAAAGAAGAAAACCAAAGGCACCTATAATTCTATCACCATTTATGAACTGTTAATATTTTGCTTCATTTGCATCTGGTCTTTTTCTATGTAGATATAAAAATATAAACATGCACAATTATGCTCTTAAAATATTTCTGTGTTTAATTTTGTGTCCTCTTGTGTGTCCTCATGTTTCACATTTTATGGTGATCACTTCACACGTCCCTGAAGCCTGCTTGTCAACACAACCCTTAATAACTTTTTAACATGTGTAATGACATCATCGACCTTCTCAGTTATTCATAAGTCAACATATTGCATTATCGCAAATCCCACGCAGGCAAATCTTTGTCTGATTCTTGATTTCCTGGCGATAGATTCCCAGAAATGGAATTACTGGGTTAAAGGGTGAGGACAATTTTCAGGGTCTTGATAACATATTGCCAAATTGCTTTCCAGAAAAATTGTACCAATTTATGCTCCCACCAGCAATGTACGAAATTGCCACCTTACCCTCCTCTCACCAGCATGGAGTACTATCATTAAAAAAAGTTACCAAATTGATAGGCAAAAATTGCATTTTGTTGTTTTGATTTGGATTTCTTTGATTACGGGTGAGGTTAAACATTTTTTTTCATATGTTAAACACTTCTTCATATGTTTATGGCCAAAGGGAATCTTAATAATGGTCTTCAAGTGTGCAAAGGGGTTATTTAGTAGATTGGGACCAGCTGTTCTCAGGAAGAAACTGGAAATGTTGAAACTTCAGCAAGAAAGCCGTCCCCTAAGTCCTCCCCGAGAGGATGAGCCTGAGAGAGGTGGCCTTCCAGCGGACGCTGGTGTGGGCAGGGTCTCCTTCAAGGTGTGAGGAGACTCAGAAAAATAGTTGCATGTTGGTGAGGGCCTGTAGGCTCTAGAAACACAGCCATGTGTACATGTGTTTGCACCAAGATGCTCACTGTAGGGAAAATGAGTTTTCAGGGTTTCCCCTTCTGCCATTGGACTCTATGGCCAGCACCTGTGGTGCTGACCCCTCCCCATGATTGCACACACCTGGGCCAGTGGGTGTGCGCACGTGTGAGTGGGCTACCTGGTCCTAGGAGGAGAGGATAAAAGGGCAACTTCACCCTGGGGGAGAGTGAGGAAAGGAGAGTGCAAGAGAGAACTCAGAGAGGGTGTGATCATTCTGGGGGTCTGGCTTGCCTCCTAGCACGCCTGGCCCTGCCTCTGCCCGGCCCCCTGCCCCCAGCCTAGCCTC
>PVHY01021010.1:0-24212 GCA_004024945.1 Uropsilus gracilis
ATTCTCTAGAAATCACTGAACTTTGAGTTTGAGAATCTTTTCTTTTTTAACAGAGGTGATGCTGGCTTACATCATTGTTTGTGTTTTGTGAAAAGGTTACCCTTTTGAGCTGTTGCTGCCATCATCCTCCCCACTGTGATCTTACTCCTCACCTTCCTCCGCCCCCTCTGGATGCTCCAGTTCTGTAGTCAGTTTTCCATAGTTACTTTTTAAGTTTGACTTGATCTGGCCCTGACTTCTGGTTGTGACTACAGATTCCAGAATGGAGGAATGGGGATATGAAACTGGAGGAAGGGAGAGCTTGGTGCTGTTAGAAGCAAAGCATTGCTGATCCCAGGGGACTATCTGAAAGTTCAGATGCCCTGTATCCCAAGACCCTTGCTCTGGGAGGCAGGAAAGGAAAACTTTTATCATTCAGTTCTTATCCCCTAGGTCAAGATATTAACTCCATCCCCCACCCTCCACCCCCAGTTTTGTCCTGCATGGGGGACAAACAGTTCCAGATAGGAACAGAAAAGTCCGAGGGTGGAATCTGAGCATGCAGGGCTGGGGTGCTGCCTGCTTCTGTGGACCCAGATGGGGTTAGTCAATACTCACAGAGAAGGTGGCTGCTGCTTGTCCAGAATCAGAGATAGGGGAGGCTCAGAGGCTCGAAGGTGATGTCTGAGAGAGTCCAATGTAGTTCATCCTCTGTACTTACTGGCCAAATGTACTCGCCTCTCCATTATATCTGGCTCCTGGACTCAAACATGGGACCTCCAATTCTATAAGAGTATGGTGCCCTCATCTCTTCCCTGAGAGGAGATGCAGTCCTGCTGCCACAGAGCCTCCCTCAAGATACATCTCCTTTTGCAAAGACATCCAGGAAAGTAGACAGACCAGGTATTTAGTACATCAGAATTTTGTCTGCCACCATCTCTAACTAGTTCCGAAATAGTCTCATCATTTCTTATAAGTACCATGCGCTAACCGATTGTGCCACTGGAGCCTCAGTCTCATCATTTCTAAAGGTGATCCTGTCTTAATCAAATTGTCACTTTACCATTCCTACTCTCCCCTATTGCCTCTGAAAACCGCTCTTGTGCTTTCTCTCCCAGTGGATCTGCCAGTTCTGTTGGCTTTCTGTAAATGGAATTCTTACAACATGTGACCATGTGTCTTTTTTTCCTTAGCAGCATATTTTTTTCCCAATTTTATTATTATTTTTTTATTATAAAGTTTATTCCGGTTGACAATTTAGGCCATAGACATGCACATGAAAATTCCATAAAAGGGATGAGTATGTGGGGGGTTAGTGGGGTGGAGATGGGAGTGAGTGGTCAGGGAGAGAAGGTGGTGGGTGTTCCCCAGGGACTACAAAGATGTGAAACACATATATAAAAAAATAAATTAATTAAGAAAAAAAGGAAATTAGTACAATTTCCACGCTGGGGAGAAGCAGCTCTCCTGCCTGCCTGGCACTATGCAGATGGCTCTCTTTTTCTTTCTCCATTCCCTAATAACCCTGTCCTTTTTTTTCTTTCTTTTTTAAAAAATTTAATTTAATTTTTTTAATTTGCATATATGTATATGTATATGTATATTACATTAGTCCATTATTGTGTACCCCGGGGCTTTCCCACTTCACTAACATTTGTTAACCATCCTGATATTTTGTGCTCTTCACCTCCCCCACCTCCCTCCCCCTTTTCCTCTCTCGCTCCATGGTTCAGTCCCATTGGTTGTTTTCATTCTTTTTTATTCGTTTGTTTGTTTTTCCCGATATCCATCATATAAGTGAGACCATCCTGTACTTCTCTTTCTCTTTTTGACTTATTTCTGCTAATATGGGTCTCTCTAGTTCCACCAGGTTACTAGCAGCATATTTTCTTGATTCATCTATGCTGCCCAGATAGTGTCATCAATCGGACAGGTGTTCCTGATTGATAGTATAGGAACAAATATAAACAAACAGATGAACTTTATGTACTTTCAGGGTGTTCCAGCATTTCAGTACTTCACTACCCATGTAGTAAACAGAACTACTTCATTACTAACTGCCTTGTAGCTTAGGTAGGATCCCTTGAATCCTCCAATGTCTACACTTACTCTCAGAGGTTAGAACTATGAAACTACTTTCCAATGTCAAAAGGTTTTAAAAAGACCTGTTTTCTAGCCAGTTAGCTAAGGAACCCCATGCACTAGTCTCTACCCCTTTCCATGGAGTCCTAGTCAACTTCTAGAAAGAGGTGACTTAGAGGCAAGGCCTGGTTCTTTGTAGATCCTGTTTGCTTTTCAGAGCAATGTTCCCGCAAAGAGGTTTCTCTGCATAGCAAGTGTGCAAAACAGTTCAACAATAGCCCCTTTGTAAGGTGTTTCTTATGACAATATTGATTTATGTCTTTTATAGCTATTAAAACATGTAATAAAGAAAATTTGCTATGAAAAAATAATTGAAATGGGAGATATGGGCTCTTCCTTCCTTTGTGTTTAGCAGAGTTTATTCTCAGCTATCTCTGCAGCTCTGGACATGGAGGCAGAAGATAGGTGGTCAAATTCTAGTCCCTACCGATGGCAGTGTGGGAGACTATTTGCTCAACTTCTAAGGTGAACAAAGTGTAAGCTCTGCACTCCCCACATCGTGGCCTGATTATGAGGGATCACAGGGAGTATGGCTAGTGGTGTATGTGAAATCCAGAAGAAAGCCCTGATCACAGGCTAGCTGTTGTTGCTTGTGTAGTGATGGTCTGGGAGCCTTGGTTTCTGACCTGAATTAACCCTCCAGTGGGCCTTGTATTCATGACCAGAGGACAGATTTCCCTGCGGGGGCTAGCCAGCCGCTGTTTGGCTTGAGATTGTGCAGCTCTACTAAAGAGAGCAAACACTTGTTTACTTTGCAAAAGGGACTTTTTAAAGATTGACAAGATTTCTTATCTTCTTCCAGACAGAGTCCTCCCAGCAGAGTTAGCTGTGATCGAATGGAGGATTCTGTCCCAACAGAGCCCATAAATCTGTGAGAAGCATTCATCTGTTCTCTGTCAGAGATTGCCTTCAAAAGCCTGTTCGGATTTCCACACTCTCCAGATGCCCCTATTTAATGCTTGGCCGGTCTTCTTATGTGGCATAACTGAGTGGCTATTGCACAACCAGTCATAATCCCTAGAATCTAAAACAACAAAGCCACAGTCTGTGAAATGTGCTCTGTGAAGCACGGAAGAACGTGTTGAAGGCTCTGTCTGACTCCATTCTGTGTGACAGTACAGTGCTAATATTCTTCTGAGAAATTCCTTTTACTCATAAGGAACTTAGCACTTTACCAAAAGTCTGGATCCCACAACAGACAAACAGGGAAGTAAATAAAGAAGTGGCTTGGAGAGATAGTGCTTTATTTTTCATACTGTTTCCAGCATCTTCTTTTTCAATGGTGGAAACAGTGAAGGGGGAATATCTTGGGTAAAGCCATGATAACCAAAGTCTTGATGGAAAGTAGAGAGGGGAAGCTTCCAAGATAATAAGGAAATAAATATTGAGTGAGTTTGTGAAAGAGCTCTTAGTAAGAGTGGTAAATAGAAATGGAGATCTTAAGTTAGAAACCATCAGTAAATCATTTTAGTGAGGCTGTTAATGTTTCTGTGTCTTGCCTTTTCCTTCTGTTCAGTAGAAGCCTTGGACAACTCTGTTCCACTTTAGAGAACTGCTGGAAAGATCTAAGAAGTAATTCTTCAAGGGGTCTTCATCATTCAGGGATAGCCCTTTTTATTCAGTGAAAATACTGGAGGATACCTTCTCAAATAGTTTAGAGAGCACAGATTTATCATAAAGGAACTTTGAAGCAATAACACCATAAAAATAAAGGAAACCCCAAAACTAAATACTTCATTTTAAAGCATCCTTCTTTCCTTTTCCATTCACTTAAGAGTGCAAAAGTCCCCCCTCCCTGCATCCATGTTCCCCCTCTCCTTATGCTTCCTTGACTTTTCCTTCTCTTTCCTTCTCCCAGATTTTTTCCATTGCTATCAAAACACTCAAATGTCTTTCATTCTAATCTTTTAGCCCATCTACCACCTCTACTTCCCTGCCTGCCTCTTTGCTTCCCAACCAGACATTCATAGAATTTTCTTAAGTTGCCACCTTGCTGTTGTTACTTCCTATCCACCTTCTTCTTTGTCCTCATAACTCAATTTAAAAAGCTCTTGCCCAAGTCACTCCCAGTGGACATTTTTAGATCTTTCCCTAGACTGAAACTTGGTGGCTTTTGTCAGTGATGACCACTTCCCTTGGCTTCTCCAGCACACTCCTTGAAGGCCTGGAACCTCAAAGTGTCTCTGAGCAGCACAGAAGGAGGTTCTGGTGCACAGGGAAGTGGGGTACCAAGGCACTGAGGCCCTGGGAGCACCCACTGTGCTTATTGCTGGTTGACAGCAAGTGTGTTCTTCTCTTTGTTGCCACATTGGTTTATAGCACTGCTGGGAACTGAGTGGTGCAGGTCCTGACCATGGATGACTTGCCCTGAAGGAATGCCCATCAAGACAAAGTCACCCTGGCTGCAAGCAGCAAGCAGCCAAGGTCCATACTTTCTAGAAGATACTTGCCCTAGGAAAAGTCCTACATCTGCTTATGTTCCTCTGGTGCACTGGATTTTGCTTTTTTTTGAGACTAGGTCTCACTTTGTTGCCCAGGTTACCTTGGACTCAAGCAAGCCCCAGCCTCAGCCTCCCAGGTAGCTAGGATTGCAGGCATGCGCCACCAGGCCCAGCTATTTTTTTGAGACTAGGTCTCACTATGTTGCCCCAGGCGGGTCTCGAAGCCTCAGACTCAAGCGATCCCTATCCTCAGCCTCATGCTTTGTAGGCTGTGATTAAAAGCATGCGCCACAATGCCCAGCGTTGTATTTTGCTTTTTCTGGAAAAACTGCTTATGAAACTTGCTTGCATGTGCAATCATTTGCCCTTGGCATTAATGAGTACTATGTCAGGTATTGATAAACTTCTCAATCAAAGTTGGAGGTGAGCAGGGACAGGAAGTGTAGACATCAGGCGTCCCTCTCCCCAGCCAGCTCTGTCTTTTATGTTCATCTTCTCCTTTCTGTACTTTCCTTTTTTAATGCCCTCATCCACTTATCTCTGGTGCTCAACTAAGTGACACAACACTATGTCTACATGCCTTTTCTGATGTTTGCTACCACACCACACCTGCCAGCCAAGTACCAGTAATCCTCATCACTGCCCTTGGCATGCCTTACCCGCTCTGCTCTCACTAACCACCCCTCCCTTAGCCTCATTCCCTAGTCTGACTCCAAGGGTCTGTTTTGGTTGATTTTTGCCTTTTCTTTGGTTTGTTTCTTTATATTCCACAGATGAGTGAAATTCTTTATGGTTGGTATTTCTCTTTCGGACTACTTTTCATAGCAACATCCTCTCCAATTGCATTCATGTTGTCATAAATAGTAAGATTTCATCTCCTTTTTTAAGTAGTTGAGTCCTGCTCCAATGTGTATATCGCTACATCTTCCTTTGTATCTGTGCATGAACCCTTATCCAATTACTTGTCTCCTGGTTTGTTGAAACAATATGTCATGCAACATTTGCCACAATAACACCTGTTAAAGTAGCTGGCCATCAAAACTCCAGCACCACATTCATCAGATGAACACTCTGCTGAAGGCAACTGAGGTTGCCATTCTCATCCAGCTTGGAATATTTCAGGGCAGCCAGCTAAGCCTTCTTTCTCTTGTGTGTCTTCTTCTTAGAAGTGATGGAGAGGACTTCTTTCTTTTCTTATCACCACCACTCTGCCTCAAGACAGGATAAAGATTGGACTCATTTTGAATGTGTAGTCAGACAAAGTTCATGCATCTTCCAGCTGTTTGCCAGCAAAGAGTCATCTTTGCTGATCAGGAGGAATTCCTTCTTTATCTTGGATCCATTTTACCCTCAGATACATTTTAGATTGTATCTGAGGGTTAAACCTCAAGGGTAAATGTCTTTCCCATGAGGGTTTTCATGAAAATTTGCACCTCAGCAGCCAGTCCACAAGTGGAAAGACCACGTTGTCTTTATCTACTCCCTTGTTGTCTGGTGTTATTTCTATAAATTGGCTATTATAACTATTACTGCAGCCAACATAGGAGTGAATATGTTCCTTTGTATTATATATTCATAAGTCCATTGTAAGTTATAAATATCTTAAGTTAAAAGTGCCAAGTAAGCTCTGAGGCTGGTACTACTGTCCAATATCACTATAGATGGTTTCTGTGATATCTACTGTGTGTAGCTCTCATAGCATCATAAAGTTGAAAAATCCAAAGTCAATTGGTTGTAAATTGAGGACAATTTGTATGTTGGATCATCCATCTTTCATTCTTGTCTCTTTAATTTTGTATTTTTCAATGTGATCTCTGTGATAGTTTGTCTATTTTTCATAGATTTATCTCCCAGTTCACTGTTTTTCAGCTCTTCTGTTTAAGCAGGCCTGTATCACTGCATGTATTTTTCATTACCGCTATAGTTCAGCTATCTCTTCACTTTCATTGTTCTATTTCTTTTTGTGATTTTGCTTATATCTTTTACTTGAATTTCTTTACAGAAACTTGCTTTATAGTCACTACTGAATTATTCTATTTCTGAAATTTTTGGCCATCTCACTTTCTAATTGTTGAGTTTTTCATGACATATTGTTACTTTCTTGTTTTATGATTTCAGATAATAAACTTGTTAGTAGGGCTATATCATTAAGACACTTGTGCCACCTGAACTGAGAGAATGCTTTATCATGAGATCTACATCTGTTTCCATTTGCAGTGTCAGGGGTTTTACCACTTAGTGCCATATTTTATGTTACTGTCTCAACTGGGAGCATGGGAGGTAACTTGATAGGCAGTGGATTAAACACCAACCTAGATACCCAGTCCCTGGGTAGGCATACAACCTAGATTGCCAAGAACAATTTCTTTCAAGTAAGAAACATATATGTAAGAGACATATAAACTTTGGTCAGTGGCCAGATCTTTTCTGACTCACATTTTTACTAGTTATATAGCCTTTGACTTTCTTAACTTAGAGCAATATCTTAATTCCAGCTCTGTCTTCGCATGTGCCAAGGTCTATTCTTTGGAACCAATGACAACTTAAAAAACAAGTCTACAGATTGCTGAATCTGGCAAACAATTTACACAAGTTCACTTTCCTATTCCTACAGTCCTCACATGGCCCATCATTCTCTTGCATTTGTGTTTGATGTCTATGGAGTTTTCTTCTTTTTAGAGAATTCATTAAAAAACTATAATGTATTATCTAAGACTTACAAGTAGTCTTAGAAGAAAAGCTTTGGATCAGGTAGCTAGCCAGGAAGTTTCCATCTTTCAATTCTTAGAGTCTTCATTCTACAGACAGGTATTTTCTCAGGGATAGTGCTGAGTGTTGAAGGCGGTATGCTTAGAAAAAAACAGATCTAGAGCTGATGCTATCAACTTGAGTAAGATAAATAGACATCACTTTCTCTAGGAAGAGTTCCTTGACTTTTCTAAAACCTACATGACATAAATTTACTGCAACTGTATTTCTTCATCCTGTCATGCCATTTTAATTTCAGTCTTAGTCATCTTCTATCCTAGTCTATAAGCTCTACAATGGTAAAGACTGCCCTCTCAATTCATGAGCCCCGAGCACCTTGCACAAAGCCCAGCGCATTGCAGAGACCAGAATGCAATCATCAGGCACAACTATTTCCAAAAATGCTTAAAAATGCTCAGTGTGTTTATAAAATCCTACTATTAACCTTTTCATTTTCCCCAGTGTCCTTGCACTACCAACTCTCCTTTTCCTCAAGCTCTTTCTTCTCTGCATATAAGTTGCTCATGCTTCCTCTAGCCTTAAAAACAGAGCAAGCAAAAGCAATGGTACCTCTCAAGATAGCATCCACCTGTTTATATGTCAAGTATGACTCCATTCGTTATTCTTATGTTGGTAAGTTGTCTTAAAAGCCAGATGGGGCAATCCTGGTGCTGCCCAAATGTCATCTCCAGAGTAACACTATTTCCACATGAGACAACGGCTATGGCATCTGAAGGCTGCATTTTTGACTCCTGGCTAACTGCTCACGGCCTGTTTAAGTGGTTAAAGACTGTATGTGTATTTTAACCCTATTTCCATCTTTTAGGTTAAGTATGTTTTAAAATTTATCTCATCTTATGCCGCATCCCCCTCTCTTTAAAAATTAAAAAATAAAATAAAATAAACCTTGTACCTCATAGTCTCTCTTGCCCCATCCCCATAGCTGGCAGACAAGTACTTACTTTAGTTATTTTTTTAAGGTAGATTTTATATATTTTTTTAATTTTATTTTTTATTGCTTGCACATATATATGTCTATATGTATATACATATATATATAAAACATGATAGTCTGCCCCCAAGGTTCGCCCATCACCTTATCACCCATGAACAATCTCAGTCTTTTGTGCCCTCCCCTGTTCTCTCCCTCTCCCCCCTCTCTCTATATTTCAGTTATATATTTTTGGCAGTTTTATATTTTTCTTGTCCATTTGTTTGTTTTTCCTACCTCCCTTATATAAGTGAGACCATCCCATAAACTTCAGTTATGTTACAAAATAATGTCAACATTAGCCTTTTTTGCTTGATGTAGTCACCCCTCAGTTTCTAACATCATCCTCTCTTCATTGCCATAGTCTTTATTTTTTTTTATTTATTTATTTATTTATTTATTTATTTATTTATTTTTGAGACTAGGTCTCACTATTTTTGCCCCTGGAACCACAGGTTCTCATTGCCCGGGGTACCACAGACTCAAGCAATCCCCAGCCTCAGCTTCCCAGGTAGCTGAGATTACAGGCGCGCGCCACCACGCCCAGCTATTTTTTGGAATTAGGTCTCTCTGCAGACCCCAGGCGGGACTCAAACCATGATCCCTAGCCCCGGCCACTTCATAGGCTGAAGCTTAGAGACACGAGCCACCGTGCCCAGCCTGTCATATTCTTTACAGCCACTCTCTGGTCATCCTCTTATTTGAGTCCAGAGAAGAAGAGAATGAACATAGATGTGTCCAATATCCCCCACCCCAAGACTGTTACAATGATTTTTCAATGCTTCATATAAGTAAATGTTGATACTCAAGAATAAGAAAATTAAAAGACAGATTTAGCCCACTTTGATTTTTTTCTCTCTTAAGAATAACTTACAGCTATATACATGGCTTTGAAAAATCAGTATTTTTCTCATATAGTGCTATGATTTTTAATTTTTAAAACCTATAAATTCCTCTTCCCATTAAATTACTCAATATAGTGCAAAAGATTCACTACTTTAACTCCCTGTGCTCATATGTAACTCATATCTTTAATGAAAGTTGCCTAGCAGAGCACATGACAAGGAACAAATAACTGAGTGAAGAGATCTTTTTTTCAGACAAGTGGTTTTACCTACTTACAAAAAAGACTTGAGAACTTGGACACACTTCAAGAGTGTCTGAATATTTTTCTTTAACAGAAATTCCAGTCCAGACGTTCAATAATGGAGATTTGTTTTCAAAGAGGAACTAAAGAAACAAGTTTCATAAAGACAGGCCAAAATTTGAAAGCAATTAATAATGACAGGTCCAAGGATTTTGGTTCATTTTATTATGAACCTTACCACTCTTTTCAAACTTTATTCTGACTTGGGAGAAGAGGGGGAGGCAAAAGTCTGGAAAATGAAGATAAAATTCAACATAAAAGGACAATTTAAAGCTGTGTTTAGAGCTCAAGAAGAGTAACTAAAGGAAAAGCCTACAGCCTGAGGAAACTGAAGTTAGCAGATAAGAACAGACACAACTACAAGCCTGAGGAAGCTCTTTTCATAGTCTGCAAACACTGAAAGTAGCATGGCAGGCTAAATCAACTGACATACTGGTGGAGAAGCTGCTTCCACTGAAGTCACACCAATGTGTGCACAGGGATTAGATTGAGAGGTGCTATAACCATCCAATCATAAGTATGTGAGGGTACTATGTGGAATTTCTTGGGAATGCTGGTCCAGAACAAACAGGATCTCTTAAACCTGGTTTTCTGAAGAAGAAGAAAAAAAAAAGAAGAGGTGCTCCTTACTTGCTAGGTCTCTTAAATATGCCACATCTTTATTTCTTCTGTAAATTTACCTGTTCTGTTACCCATCAGAACTGTTTGAAGGGCCGGGCACGGTGGCTCGTGCCTGTAAGCTTCAGCATATGAAGTGGCCGGGACTAGGGATCGCGGTTCGAGTCCCGCCTGGGGCCTGTAGCGAGACCTAGTTCCAAAAAAAAAATAGCTGGGCATGGTGACACGCGCCTGTCATCCCAGCTACCTGGGAAGCTGAAGCTGGGGATTTCTTGAGTCTGTGGTACCCCTGGCAACGAGAGCCTGCGGTTCCACAGGCAAAAATAGCGAGACCTAGTCTCAAAAAAAAAAAAAAAAAAAAAGAACTGTTTGAAAATTAAGAACAATGAAATCTGTAAGCAAATCATAAATTCTAAACCATGATAAAAATGTTAGTGATTATTGAATTCCCTTCTTTTGATATCTGTTGCAATTTACACATTCCTCTATCAAAGCTTTTAACATGACTTTCAGAAGGAAAAAATAAATACCAGATGGTCTCACTTATGTGTGGAATAGACAGAAATTAAGCAGAAGGTCAGGAAAATGTCAAAATTAGCACATGGACTATAGAATTGAAGCATACCGAAAAGAAGGTGGAGAGAGCAGGTGCAGAATAGGAAAGGGATGAGCACAAGGGAATATGGTGACGATGAGATGGAGAACTATGAGGACTACAATGATGTAAGAAAAAAAATTAACAAAAAAAATTTAAAAAGAGAGACTGGCCTATTTTTTCATGATCCACAGTGCAAAACCCTAATTAGTATTTAATGAATGTTTAACAAATATTTGCTAAATGAAGCAAGCTGAAAAGTTCATCTCAGCAAACTTTCTTATGAATTAGAGTGTCCAGGATAATAATTATCTGAGATAAATAGGAACATCTATTTAGCTCTAAAGAATAGATTTTACAGTTACAAGACAATGAACCCGGAGTTCATGGTAAAATCCTCTAGTTCACTGAAAAAAGAGACAATTGACAGATGAAATTTCTAATATCAATATTAATTTTGTTAAAAGTATGCAGCATTAGGCCGGGCACGGTGGCTCATGCCTGTCAGCTTCAGCCTATGAAGCGGACGGGGCTAGGGTTACGGTTCAAGTCCCGCCTGGGGCCCATAGTGAGACCTATTCCAAAAAAATAGCTGGGTATGGTGGCATGTGCCTGTAGTCCCAGCTACCTGGGAAGCTGAGGCAGGGGATTGCTTGAGTCTGGGGTACCCCAGGCAAAGAGAGCCTGCGGTTCCATGGGCAAAAATAGTGAGACCTAGTTTCAAAAGAAAAAAGTATGAAGCATTGAATCAAGAGAAATTATAATCTCTCTGTATTCCATGCAACAGGAATTGACAAACTGGAGTAAATTTAGGTGACTTCCATCCATGAAGGTAGACAATCCTCTAGGATTTTAAAAAGTGAAAGAGCCCAAAATGGGTTCTGAGGAGAAAAATAAAAGATAGACCTCCCCCCATCTACGGCTATTTAAAAGCTACAAGAGCCATTCCTTATGTAAATCTTAGATCATTAAAAATTATATTTCCAAATTATCTTGATTTCAGATTTAGATACAAAATAAGAAGGCATGTTCTTTTTTATTTTATTTTTAATTGATTGCACATAGATATATACATTTTATATCATTGTTTACCCCAAAGTTCTCCTACCACATTATCACCTGTGAACCATCTTAATCTATTGTGCCCATTCCTCTCTTGATTTTATCCCCTCCCACTCTCTTGTTCTATGTTTCAATTCTTTTGACAGTTCTAAATGTTTCTTGTTCATTTGTATATATCCCACATATAAGTGAGATCATCTAGTATTTCTTTTTCTTTCTGACTTATTTCAGCTAATATGATTCCTTCCAGCTTCATCCATGTTGCTGCGAATGATATATTTATCTTTTTGATTGATGAATAATATTCCATTATGTACATAATACCACAACTTTCTGATCCATTTATCTGTTTTGGGTCATTTGGGTTGTTTCCATATCCTGGCTATTGTAAATAGAGCTAAATAAACTTCCCAATACAGGTGTCCTTTTGAATTAGGGTTTTTGCATCCTTTGGGTAGATTCCCAGAAGTGGGATAGCTGAATCGAAAGGTAGTTCCACTTCCAGTAGTTTAAGGGTCCTCCACACAGCTTTCCACAGTGATTCGACCAGTTTGCATTCCCACCAATAGTATAAAAGTGTTCCTTAAGAAGGAATGTTCTGTAGATCACAAATGTTCAACAATGGAGTTGATGAAGAGACTAGGTTACGAGAGGCAGATACATTTTTCTGTGTCCTTTCCATGTCTGGCAAGCAATGAGTCCACATTTCCTGCCTATTTTTCATAGATTGATGCATAGGGTAGTAATCCTATTTGGCTTTGAGTATAGGTCTATTCTGTTAGTCAAGTTTTAAGATTGGGTGAGTAGTCTGAGTGATCACCAGATTAGATTCACTGTGTCATCCTATCAGTAAATATTTTGAACATGTACTCCTAAAAGACACATTCATTTATAAATTCCATATGTACTATTACACTAATCAGCATACCTTACACAATGTTATAAAACACACAAATGGTACAAAGGCAAAGGATGTGATATAAAAAAATGTTAATATGTTTTCACTCTATGTTCAAATGGTCATCATATCCACCCTACTTTCTGTAGTGTCAGCAGGAAATGATAAAGCCTGACAAAATTCTGTCCAAAATACCTGGAATATATCAGACCCTCTTGGTCTCAATTATCTACAATCAAGTTAAATTTTTCCATTTCCCTTTCCCCATATAGATAAAAGTAACTAGGTGCTGTTGTTGTTTTTTTTAAGTGATTTTCTGGCATTTCTGTATATAATTTTTGTAATTTAGGGGAAGAAAATAATTTTATAGTCAGTTTCCAATTGACCCTGTTTGATATTGATCCAAGTCTTCTATCTGTGTCTCATCAACAGGCCCATTCCTTTGTAACTATAATACATTTTACAAAATTGCAACCATGTGGCACTCTATCAAGGTGACAATTTCACATAACTGCATCAACAAGAGTTGAATCAATAATTCTGTCAAACTTTCAGTTGAATCCCGAAATCTCAACATAAACACAACAGCCATGCTTAAATAGATAAATGCTCTTTGCTTCACCAGTATCTTGTTTTCTTGAGAAATTTAAACATTTTTAAAAATGAAATTATTATGCCATATGATGTCACAGATCCCTATGGTTCTTTTTTATTCCTGGAAACTTTCTTCTATGACCAGATGACTGTCATTTGCTTATTGCGCAAGTTTCTGAACCCTGTTGCTCTATGGTGTTACGCTTTCAGCCAACCAGCAGGGGGAGCACTGAGAGACAAATAGGTTCCATCTCTGGTACCTAGGAGGCGCCAGAAAATTCACATATATTCAGAACTAGTCCTCAAGGTGAAGAGGCTTTTTTCGAATAATCTTTTATTAAAAAGCTTAAAACAGGCTACTTCTACGAGTCTAATCTTTTGCCTGAAATTTCTTGGAATTACTAAAAGGAGAAGGAAAGTCTTGTACAAGTTCTTCCTTGAGCCTTTAATGACTCCTACGTCCTTAAAGTCTAAAAACAAAGACCTGTAGATTGAGGTCAGGAGGGGTGTTGGCATGGAGCTTTGCCTTAAAGGCATTCAAAGGTACTTGTTCCTATTTACTTCTATTTAATGAGGAGGCAGCTTGTGCCCACTGTCCCATGAGGTGGTATTGTAACCAGATGACTGGCGTTTGGGCCACCTGTTACCACCAAAGGCCAAAAACAGAGACAGGAATAGAATCTTTAAGGTGCACTTTAATCAGATAGCCAACAACCTGGAAGATGGGGCGGGGGGGTTAACATCCTAAAGAAACCACCTTAACTTTCATCTCCAACTGGTTTTTTTTAGTGAGTTGAACGAAGTTCAGCAACAAGCAGGCCCTTGCTCAGAACTTCCTATGGCCTTTGGACACCTGGCTTCACACTCCCCAGGTGTTGAGGTCATTCTTCTGTTAGCCCTACTTCCCACATTCCTCAGTAGTATCTCTGGGCTGGCAATTAACTCAGAGTAAATAGGTCATAAACAATACATATGTGCAGATTTACTGCTCCACCCTGCAGAGTATCTTGTCCAACCATCTCTACCATTCCTGCATTCCTCCAGAAGTGTCTTTGGGCTGGCAGTTAACTCAGAGTAGATCGGTCATAAACACAGTATGTGTGCAGATTTACTACTCTATCCTGCATAGTGTCTTGCCTGATCACCACCCCTCCCGAGCCCCTATCAGTATTACCTACTTAAAAAACCATCCATGGTTTGATGTACTTTTGAAAGAAAGCTTAAAAGTCAAACAAGTCCTCCTTTGTCCCAGCACCTCTTTGATATACTTAATAATGAAGATTAATGTAGTCATTTTAGAGGAAAAAATAGAATCTTAACACTGTCTTAGCGCGAGATAAGAAATTACTCTTTCCTTTCTTCAATTTGCAAAATGAAAGGTAGGCTGTTTCTAGTCTTAAAAAGAAAAAAGCTTCAGAAAAAGTAAACGTGTGTGTGTGTGTGTGAATGTGTGTGTGTTATGATGTGAGAGGCACACCTCCCACATTGCATTGGAGGGAGGTGGTAAGCATTTCCTTGCTATTGTAGTTATTCAATTAAATATTTTTGAGTGCTAACACTGTACTAGGCAGGGCAATTGAATACTGATAAGATAACAAGTTGTCCGCTGGATGGTAAGCATTGTTCAAATAATTACAAATTTAGTGAGTGTTATTAGGGACATAAAGAAGACTTCCATTAAGATTTTATGATATTCAAGATACTACAGTATCTTGAAGTTATTAGTCATAAAGATCAAGTTGGAGTTACCACCACATATCAGAGAATGCCAAATGATTCATTCCCAACAATGAAAAACCTGAATTTAACAGTAACTATTCTAAAAAGAAACTAGAATGGCCAACATTAGTTCCTAGTCTCTCTAAAGCCAATGTAAAGGAAATGACAGACACACATTTTGAGATTTTTGACCTCACCCACCACCAGATAACCCAAGAAACATTGCATGTGATAGTGTAGCAAGAAAGATCAAAGAATATTTTGTAAGAATAATGAGTTCTGCTGACTTTCCCCCTTCTGAGCTATAATAATTTTGGCCTCTTTTGTAATCATACCCTGTTGGAAAGCCACATAACTTGGACTGATTTTTGCTTACGACTGATTTTCATTTCCAAAAGTCGATCTCCATAACCAAGGAAATGGGCTATCCCAGGTTGGCTGGCTTCATCAAGAACATTTAAAACTGGATTGTATAATTGGATGACCAGAAGGGTCTTTGCATCAACTCAAATTTTCTCATTGGCATCGGATATTGAGGATATCATATTTTGGAGGGAAGAAAGAGCAAGTATTTAGTATAACTTTTATGGACATACAGAGTTTTAGTATTGGAAAAGGGACTTGGACCATCTTTAACCCTCCACCCAATATAAGCATCACCTGCACATGATTTATGATATCCATCCCTTGAATACATCTAGTAAAGGGAACTTAATTGTCTCCTTGTTGAAGAATTCTGTAACCCTTCTTAGGCTGTGGAAATCCACCACCATTCACCTTAGATGTGTCCAGTGGGACTCACAGATGGGAACAGAAAAAAGCAGCTCACTTCCTTTTAGTAACTTTCTTCCTACTCACTACTGAGTGTTTTCACTTAGTGATCCAACTTTACCCATCCATTCTATATACAGCAAGATCCTTCAAACTATTTGGGATGGGAAAGAATGAAGAGTGAGGGGTTCCAGAGAGTGCAGACAACATATTTGTGACTCTCACCTAACACATTTGTTTTATTAGTTTTGTGAATCAACAGGTTTGTTTAGAATACCACCTGTGGCCCCTTCATATTGATCATTAAGCTGCATGGAGATATTTTAATTGTATAGATAAAAGCAGAATCTCTCTATTAATCTTGCTAGATAAGTTGACCTGCTAACTCATTTCCCTGGCTTTAGAAAATGCCCAATAAAATAATATTGACTCTAAAATTAAGCACGGGGTTAGGAGATACTGCCATGTTATTGAGTCATAAGAATATATGAGTTTTGACTTCTGTGATTCTACTAACTTTAGTAACATTGGCAAAGGGAATATGAAAACAGACCATCCCTAACTTATAGGGTTGTGTTCCAAAAGTCAGTTGTTTGGAATGTATTTTACATGTGTTTTAAGTTTTCTGACTAGCTTACCAAAAACTTTTTAACCCCTAAGATGCCTGACCATGCCAGAAACAAGCAGCAGACAAGAATGTAGTATCAGATTTTTTGCTTGACATGAACTGGAAGCACCACCAGAAATATCTCCCATCCAACACTACCTTGAACAATGTAGCCAAATGACTACAGTGATCACCAGCGAATTTTTACACTTTCCATCACCTATCCACTTGCACTCAAAACTCTGTGCCAGTGTCAAAGAAACCTGGGCTCCTTATGACCTGGTGGTGACTGCCAGGAAGGTAAGGAGCAGTATAGAGGCTGCACCTTCTGGAAAAGACTCAGGTATTCTTCCCAGGTTTCTTTGGCTCTTTGGGTTTCTATACTCTCATTTCATCTCAGCCTCATTAATAGTTCATTCATATACTTTCTGTCTCTACCTCTTTATCTCTCTCTCTCTCTGACTACAATGAAGTTTTCCAGTTTTGCTTCAATTGTTCTTTAGATCCTCTTCATGGTTTTAACAATTTCTGAAAGATTTTCCCCCATTCATAGGGTAGCAAAATGAATGAGAAAATATTGCCAGTTGCAGACAGGAAATGGAAACTATAAAAATTCTCTGTAGTAGGATCCTTTGTCCCTCAGTTTTTCTCCCGTTAGCTCTCACACACAAGAGAGGTGAAATCACTGACATCTGCTTCTGCTATGTCAAGTGACATAGGAAAAGCGAGAATGGAACTTTTTGGACCTTACAGGACAGGGGATGTTGGTCTTGAAATTGGGTCCAAAATGTGCAGTAGCCTCTAACCAATGAGCCACTTTTAAAATGTGGTTTCTACCACCCAGGTTTCTTCACCCATGTGTAACAGTTGCCACTCAAATGGAGTTCAAACAACAGGGTTTTATTTACAAGGGAAATTAACAGGGAAAATGAAAAGTCCTTAAAGCTACAAGTGGCCAGTCATCATACCCCAGTCACCATTTTCAGTCCTAAAAGTCCCAAAGATACATGTCCAAGATGGTGCCTTTTGCTCCTCCAGAGCTGAAGCAGGCACTCTGTAAATGTCCTGTCTTGCTCCGGCGTCTTCTCTTCGTTTCATCACCAGTGTTCCATGCTGCTCCTCTTCTCCAAGGCTCTTCAAACTTCTTCCACAATTGCTGATGCACAAATCAGCTTTCCAAATCCCTGGCCATCTCCAGGTATCAGCTCACTATGTCACCTTGCTACGGTGCCACATTCTCCACACCGGCTACTCTTCTGCCAGTCACCATGGCTCCTTGCTACCAACAACTACCAACAACTCTGTTTCAGGGGGTTTCCCTTGGCAGCCACGTGTTCTCTCAGTCCACCATCCTCTTCTATCTACCTTCCTTTTTTCTTCTCTCCTCGCCCTTCATTTTTATTCCCCCATTTCCCGCTTCCCATTTTCTTTTGTGCTTTTTTCAGATTCAGACTGAAACGCCCACCAGGGCATTTTGGCACCTATACAATTTTCAGCTGTGTCCTACCCTATATCAGCTGATGCCACTTGTGTGTGGTAACTCTGATCAACAAGCCCACAAAATCAAGGAGTGCAGTGGTAGTTGCCATGGACTAAGGAGGGAAGAGATAGAGCTCCGTTGCCACCATGACGTTTCAGCCAAGAAAGATAAACAAACTCTAGAGACCTGTTGTTCAACAAAGTACTTGTGATCGGCTAGAATATGTTATACACTTAGTACAGTGTACATTTCTAATCTGTTAAGAGGGTTTTCTTAACACACATAAGATTTTTTTTAAATAGTCTACGACCATACCACTCTGAACCCACTCAGTCTCATCTATTAAGATTTTAAATAATAAAAATAATGCCTAATAATTTTTTTATAAAAGGAAAAACCTGGTATTGATATATTAAGATAGCAGACAACTAGGTACAGTTCAGTTTTTCTTAAATCCTTCTGTAAAGAAAAGCAGTTTTTAATTGAGAATATCAAGAGGGAGGGGGATAGGAGAGTCTAAAGGTAGGAGGGGTTCCTACAGATTATGGGTGCCTTGGTAGTGGCTGTAGCATGGGGACACACATCTGAAGAGGTGTGAAGTTATACCTCTAAATCATTTACAGTATTGTAAATCAGTGTTACCTCAAAATATATAAATGAAATAAAATTTTTTGTAAGCAGAAAGTTTTTGGGAAAAAGCCTCATATTCATATTTAAAACTGAGAAATAGCACATTCTATTCTATATGGAGGATATTTTCCTTTGAACAATATTAAAATGAGTTATTGTGCAGTTCAGTAATCTAACGAGCACATAATAAAATTAACCTTCTAAGTCACTTCTGGTGCAATCTCAGTAAAGTAATATAGACAATGATTAGACAGTTATTCATCTTACTACCTTATAAAATTGCCTGCACATATCATTGTTCTTTTAAGGTTCTGTCATGAATTATTGCATTTTATAAAAATTTTAGAGTCTCATCATAAAATGTACCAGTAGTGATGGATTTATTTTAGTTCTATTTACTGTTAATCCTATTGCCAATGAATCATATTTAAAGGACATTTTTAAATGCTTTTATTCATGTGCTAAACCAATCATTCCTTTATAGCATCATGAGAGTATTTTAAGTGCCCAAATGTAAATGAAGTCGGCTCTGAACCTCCTTCTTGGACTACCATTTGGTTCTCCCACCTCTTACGAGAGAGAGATTTCATCCAGCTATAACCTGGATATTAAAGACTGCAGACTTTATCATTCACCATTCACCTTGAACTCTTCCTTGTGTGTTAGACTCCAACTCCTAGCACCTAAGATATCTCCACTCAGCCCAACCCTTAGGAACCCCACAGCATTTTCTTCTTCATTCGTAACTGTGGTTTTAACAATATTGTAGTTAACTCACTGGTGTCAGCCAGGATTGCAAATCATCACCTTTACTGCCCAAATTCCATCATTAAATCCCACCATAAAATCCTACTGAAGCTGTGACCTCAACATGGGCAGTGCATTTGTCCCCAACGTGGGCGGTGTATTTGTTCATAAAATTTAGCCTGTGTCTGAAAAACACTGAGGCCTAAACAGGATAAGTGTACTTTTACCTTGTTTCAAATCCTAGGTAGGGAAAAGAAAA
Organism: Uropsilus gracilis; assembly: GCA_004024945.1. Taxonomy (NCBI): domain Eukaryota; kingdom Metazoa; phylum Chordata; class Mammalia; order Eulipotyphla; family Talpidae; genus Uropsilus; species Uropsilus gracilis. Next base: position 19,429 of record PVHY01021010.1, read on the forward strand.
TGTATCACCAAGAGTGTGTGTAGAGAGAAATTGGAGCCTTTGGCTTTTAGGGGGAAAAAAGAGAGAGATAAAAAGGTAAGGAGCAGAGACTGGGGAGAGAGGCTTTTGGGAAGGGAGAGACATGAGAATGGCAGGCCCATAGCCTGAGTGACCAGGCTGGGCAGAAGCCCCCTGGAAGAATGAGCTTGTGGTGGCAAGGAGTCATGGTGGGAGAGTGGCTGGCAGAAAGAGTAGCCAGTGTGGAGAGTGTGGCATTGCAACAAGGTGGTGTGGAAAGCTGGTACCTGGAAATTTGGGAGACCAGGGATTTGGAAAGCTGAGTTTTGCATCACCATTTGTTGAAGAAATTGAAGAGCCTTGGAGAAGTGGTGCAGCTCAGAATGCTGGAGAGAAAAGCAGCAAAGGGAAGATGCTGGAGAAAGACTGGACTTTGCTGAGTGCCTACCTCAAGTTTGGAGGGGCAAAGGGGCACCATCATGGACATGTGTCTTTGGGACCTTTGGGACTGAAAATGGTGACTGGGGTAAGATGACTGGCCACTTGTGGCATTAAGGACTTTTTGTTTTCCCTGTTAATTTTCCTTGTAAATACAACCATTGTAAAATTGCATTTGACTGGCAACTGCTACACACAGGTGATGTGAGTCTAGGGGAACCTGGGTGGTAGAAGCCACATTTTAAAAGTGCCACTTTTCTACCTGTGGCTTGTTAGTTAGTTGGTCTGCCCCTTTGCACCTGATTTCATACCAACAGAATCTCACTTATCATTTGAGTCAGGATTTACATGTCATGTAAACCAGTAACTGGCCACATGGTCACAAAAGTTTATCTACATTGTGGCCCAGTTCCTCTTTTACCTAGAGACTAAGGAGGGAGAAATTGTTATGAACTTCACCTTCAAGGTGAGGGAGTAGGGACACGGAGATTAAGTGGTGGCGATAGGCACATAATCCATAAGCAGCGGGACCAAGAGCTGCAAAACACTTTAAGAGATGAAAGTGTTCCACTTGTTTCTGCTATAGTATTAAGGGAAAGGAGACAAAGACTCTAGTTCTTACCTGAGGTCCAGTTTCTCGTGCATTTTAAATAAGTTGTCTCCAAACTCTCCTATGAGCATGTTGCCCAACAGTACTCTAAAATATTTGTGTATGCATGCATGCTTTAAAGGCATGTGCATGTGTATTTGTGTAGCATGTAAATTATAAAACACACACACATACAAAATTGAAACTTTAGAGCATGAATTTGTTTAAAGTGTTAAATGTTTCTGTACACCAAAGTATTGCCTTTGACGCTGTACTTTGAAAAACAGCTGTAAAGGATTATTATAATTAAAGAAAAACAAAACCATGTTTTCCTTTATGTATAGAATTATTATTGACCCACAATCAATATTAATTCAGCGTTGCTTTCCAAGGTGTGTTGGTCTGCATGTCACATCACCCTGATCACTATTAAAGACAAGCATTTGCGAGTTTGAGATAATTAACCCTGATTAGGAAAATAGATTATAAAAATACTGCTGATTGTAATCTTACATATGCTGATGTTTCTAGGCATTTGGTTTGGTAGGACTGATCAGAGAACTGGATTAATAGCACCAAGGAGTTCCAAATAATTTGAACTCTGCCTAAAATAGCTATGGGGCTTGGGCAAAACATTTAATAACAAGTCCTATGATTAAATTGCTTTTGCAGCTATTAATTCCACTGATGTCATAATAACCCTGTGAAATAAGTAGGGCAGACACTACCATCTTCATTTTACAAATGAGCAAAGGCTTAAACAGGGTAACTAAGCTGTCTACATCCTGTATGAGGTATAGCCAAGCTTCACAAGAGCACTTCTGACTCACATATTGCTGTTGCTTTAACCTCTTTGGATTTTCTCAAAAACAAAATTTCTATAATTACATAAGTGCTTGATTTGGCAGAAAAATTATGAAGACACTGCAGACAGTTTTTACACACTCCATACCTAGCTTTCAGTAAGGTTCAGTGTGTAACAGCTACCTTAATAAGGGACAATGGACTGAGTGGCTGTCATATACACCATGTTAAACCAGGAAGGTTCATGTCAATTTGGGTAAATGGAAGATTCTTGGAGGTTTTATTTATTTATTTATTTATTTATTTATCTATTTATTTTTATTCATTAAGTCACAACCTCAGTAAATGGTTTTTGGGATACCTCCCCCTCTCTCCTCCCTCTGGTGCCCCCTCCATTATCTCGAACCCTGTTCTTTGTTGTTTTCTAGTCTGTGTTGAGTCCATTAGTCTCTTTCTATCCTGTGGCAGTGTTCTTTTATTGGGTAAGGGACTGTGTTGTTGGAACCAGGAGAAAACCTGGCTGGTAGGTTTTCAATCTTAAGATTGCATTGGGTGGCCAGTCTATATTAATTTGTGGTCTGTCCACACTTTCTGATTGGAGGTTTTCTTCTCCAATCCCATCTCTGTTGCTTTGCTGCTTTACCTTATGGTTCTGGCGTCAGATTTAGGGGGGTCTCACCCCCTGCCAGTGTCCATGAAGAAGTTTCTCTGTGGATACAGGCATCCATGAGTGTCCATTGTAGATCATCTCCTCTGTCTCACTTTGCAGCCCTGCTGTGGGTCCGATGCCCCCAGTTCTTGGCCCTCCTCTCCTCTCCCATAGTGTGGGGAGGGGCGCCTTGATCTCCTAAAAGGCATCTCTGAAATGAAGTCTTGGCTCTTCTAGACCTGGGGAGCGTTTAGGTGCACGTCATGACATTGTGTTTCCATAACTGTTTCTCCTGTCTCGCATGCATTGGTTCTCAGGATTGTCCATCTGCTTTGTCCAGCTCAGGCTCATGGGCTGGATTTTTATGTGGTCCCTCACCCATTCTATAATGGAGTTTGTATTATGTATGTTCTTCCTCCTCCTGAAGATTGACAGAAGTGAGAGTGAAATGGAAGGGGCATTCCCCCTGATCCCACCCACACGCCAGTACCTGTGTGGGGACGGGGCCTGAATGGCTGGGCATGCACCCTCCCAAGCTCCCCCTGGAGTGGAGGCTGGGGGAAACATGGCCCAGCCAATCCGGACTACAGATGGCCACCCTGTGCAACAACCATCTGCGGGTGGATGGGGCTAAAACCCCACCTGTCCCCCCTCCTAGGCTCTCCATGCTTTGGGGGTCTTACCCAGGGTACATCACTGCCTTTGCTCCCTACTGGCTCTGAAAGCCTGGGACTGGGCAAGCAGCCTATTTAAGCTGCTTGCTCATGGGCGGGGCTCAAGTCCCCACCCTGCCCCCATGCTGGCTCCTCCCTGCATGGGTGTGGGACCCAGATGGCTGGGCATGTGCCCTCCCAAACTCCCGCTACGTTGGGGGCTGGGGGAAACATGCCCCAGCCAATCCGGGCTACAGATGGCTGTCCTGTGGAACAACCATTTGCTGGTAGATGGGGCTAAAACCCCACCCATCCCCCCTCCAGGGCTCTCCAGGCTTTGGAGGGCTTACTCAGGGGTCATCACCACCTTTGCTTCCCACTGGGTGTTGCAACCAGCCACCGTGGCTGGATGTGGGGTGCAGAGCCCAGAGACCCTTGCACACCTAGCCTGTGTACTCACCCATCTTGGCCTCACCGAGGCATGATCCTATCAGTCCCTCAGCCCCCAGACCTAGGGCGGGAACCACTGGTGTCTGCGGGGTGTTGTGACCAGTTGCCATGACTGGCTACAGGGGACGGGAGACTGGATTTTTCATCCCGAGTGCAGTTATTGAGGTTGAAGTAAACCCTAGAAGTTTCCCCCCATCCGCAGAAGTGTTCAGCCTCCACCTCCTGCCCACATGGAGGTAGAGGCCAGCTTCCCTAGCCTGAGATTCCTGAACCTGGAGTCCCCAAAACCCTGAGGTCCTGGTAGTATAGGACTCACCCTTGCCCCCCCACCCCTGCCAGCAGCCTAGACCACTGGCATTAGTACGCTGGATGTCTTCTCCAAGGGCCTAGTTCCAAAGCTCCCAAAATCACATGTCCAAGATGGTGCCCATTTGCCCCTCCAAACTGAAGCAGTCTTTCTTTTCCCTCTTTTCTTCTCTCTCCAGCATTCTGAGCTGCTCAGCTTCTCTAAGGTTCTTTAAACTTTCTTCCTTTACCAGACCCACTTTCAGTGGTGTCTGGCCACATTCACCAGGCCTGCCCTCAGCAGCCCTTGGTCACCCCAGCCTGCCATTCTGGCATCTGACACCACACCAGCTACTCTTCTGTCAGCCACTCTTCTACCATGGCTCCTCACCATCACCAGCTTACTCTTCTAGGGGGCTTCCACCCAGCCTGGCCACTTGAGCTCCTTCTGCTTTCTCTCCTCACCTCTCTCTCTTTGGCTCCTCTTTTTATCTCCTTCTTGCTCCTTCTCCCCTCCTCAAAACCAGACTCCAGTTTCCCCTCACACACCCTCCTAGTGATTCATTTTCTCTTCCCTCCCCCCCACCCCACCTTGAAACAATACCCCCTGGGTCATAGTTTCCCATATTCACCAGGGGTGCTCAAGATTTGCAACAAAGTAAGAGAAGGAAGGACCTTTATCTGGTTTAGGCCATTCTTAACCTCTGTGTTTTTCAGACACAGCTAATGGCAATGCCTAAATTTTATGAACAAGTAACACTGCCCTTGGGGGTCAAGGCTTCAGTATGATATTTTTTTCTCATGCCGAGATTGGGGTTGTTGGTGTTTGGGAGGAAGATTCCAGAGACTAATGTCATCCTCACCAAACCATACCAAGAATACAGTACTTTTAGTTAACATGATTGATCACTGTTGATGT
>PVHY01021011.1:0-24547 GCA_004024945.1 Uropsilus gracilis
GGCCTAACGCAGGGCTGGTGGGCTCTCGCCAAGCAATTCGGCCGTAACACTGACCATGCCGCACCAGGAGAGATATGAAGCATTAGGACCTATTTTACCATTAGCTCACAGTCCCCTGGAGGGAGGAGGAAGAGCACCCCCACCCATCCCTAGGTCCTGCCCCCTTATGAAAGCTATGATACTGGGGTCCTCCTCCTGCTGCAACGACTGACCCTTTAAAGAACTTAACCTCTGACCACCGTTGGGGAGCCATCTGTCCCTTACCGACTCCCTCTTGGGTGAATCTCACTAATAAAGCCTTTACCTGGGTCAGTGCTGCTGAATTCTTTCCCTAGAGGACAGAGGGCCCACTCTTTGGGGTTGAGGCCCTGGAACAGTTCCATCACTCCACGCTCCTCAAGGTCCCTCTCTCCATCACCTCCCAACACCCCCTGGTCCTGGCAGTCCCTGACCTCTTTGCTCTGTGGATCTGCCTGTTGTTCAGAGCTCCACACAAACAAAATCACACACGATGTGGTGTCTGGAGAGTTGGTCTGCTGAACGTGCTCTGTGCTATCCCACCATTAGCTGCTTTTTATGTCTTCCATAAATCTGTCCTGTCCTTGCCTTCTCCCCTGCACGTGGTGTGTCCCCTTCCTGAAGTCTCTCCTTCCTCCATGGCAATTCCACTCTGAGCTCACAGGCTTAAGGATTTTTTTTTTTAATTATGGGCTCAATACCTGTCTATTTTTTACTCTTCTCATTCAAAAGGCTTTTCTGACGAGCTCAGATCCTGGTATTTTTGTCCCTTTGAATCATCTACTGAATCATCTAAGCCAAGGTTTTCATTTCCTTAGATACACACATCCTATAGTGGTGAAGAAATGTATTCACAACATACAGAACTTTGGATAGTTAAATATTTTTTCCTTTTCCTTCATTGTCTGACTCTTCATCCCTTTTTCCTATCCACACCGGCTCCGGGCCCTTATCTGCAATCTATCTTGTATCTTTTCCTGTTTCTCTTAGCAAGCATGTAAGTATACATACAAGTATCTGCGTTTAGGGTTTTTGTTTTTGAGACTAGATCTCGCTACTTTTGCCCGTGGAACCACAGGATCATGTTGTCCCGGGTACCACAGACTCAAGCGATGCCCACCCTCAGCTTCCCAGGTAGCTGGGATTACAGGTGCGCACCACCACACCCAGCTATTTTTTTGGGACTAGGTCTTGCTACGTGCCCCCAGCGGGACTCAAACCTTAATCCCTGGCCCCGGCCGTGGTTTCCTAGGCTGCCACCTACAGGTAAGCACCACCATGCCTGGTCCTTAGGGTTTTTTTGGTCACTAATGTTTTACAAAAATCAAACACTATACATTGTTTCCTAGATCTTGCTTAACATAGTACCTCATGGAAATCCCTCCCACTCCACTGTCTGGCAAAGTTTCCATTTCTTCTCTTTAATGCCTCCATAGTATTTCTTGGGGTGAGGGACCATAATTTATGGAGTAAACTTACTGGTGGGCATTCATATTGCTTTAGCCTTTTGGCATTACAGCAAACATCTTGGGACTTTTATACCCAATGTACTAGCGCTTTTATTTCTAGGGGATAACCCCAAGAGAAACAGTGCTAAGTTACAGGGCTGTTGAGTTTTCTTGATACTCATGCTCAATTGTTTCTGTTTTTCTTGGAGTTGTTTTTCCAGAAAGTTTGCATTCAACTAATAAAACTATTAGCTGGCTTTTTTTTTACACTTATTTTTTATTTTTTTTGGAGACCAGGTCTCGCTATGTTGCCTGGGGTAGTCTCGAACCCACAAATTCAAATGATCCCTGGCCTCCTGCTTCCCAGCGCATGCCACCACACCCAGCTGCTTTTTTGAGACCAGGTCTCGATATGTTGCCCGGGGTGTCTTGAACATGCAAACTCAAGCGATCTCTGGTCCCTTTTGCCGCCCAGTGCTTGGGTTAGAGGTGATTGCCACCACGCCCGGCTACTTTTTACACTTTTTAACGATAGAAAAACTTAGGTTATGATGGATGGAGTTGGTAAAAGGTAAGGGGTAGAAGAGAAGGCCTGGGAGGCAAAGGAACAGAATGGGGCCTCTGGTGTCCAGGTCACATGTCCCTCTGGAGAAAGCTGGCTCAGAGCTTGGACAGGAATACTGGACTGTGCGCTAGAGCTGAAGATCAGCTTGACTATGTACTGCCGTGATAATTATTCATGCTAAGTCTATCGCTGCTACCCAAATTTACAGATTTCCCAGCTTAGCCATGCAGTAAACACTACTCCTTCATCACAGCAGAGGCTGGCTGGTAGATGATCTAACCTTTGTCTTTTTTACTTTCCTCTTTTGCTGGGTTTTGCTTTTGATGACATCACAGCTGTAGTTCATGTACTAAAATTTATAAAGAGTTATTTTTTTGGATGGCGTTGGCAGGGAAGATGCTAGCCCAAAGTAGTCAGAAGGTCTCCGCGGTAGTCTCATGTATATGTGGAATATGGAGAAAACAAACAAAAGGACGAGGAAAAAAAAGCAAAACGATCATGCTGGTCACAGAACTGAAGTAAGTGTACAGCAAAGGAGGGGAAGGGAGTGAGGGCAAAACGGGAGGGATGAACACAAGAGAAACTGGTGACTGTTCATGGGTGATGTGGTGGTGGGAGAACTACAGGGGACTACAATAATATAAGAAAAAAATTAAATTATCAAAAATTCATTTTGTGACAAACAATTTTGGAAGAAGAAAATTTACTTTTAATGATATTAAGTCATCAACATGTTCTCTCTAACTGGTGAGCGGAGTACACAGAGACATGCTAGGAAGTAGCTTCTGGAAAAAGATAACTTTGTAAGTCAAAGCATTTTGGATTGAAAACTGTCTTTTACACATTTCAAAGTAATCTTGTCGTTGCTGACTACAGTTTCATACACCTGGCGATGTGAGAAGGATTTGAAACATTGGCGACATCTTCCCAGGCCACTAATTACCATACTGTGGAGTGGCCATTTAAGTGCTTCCAGACGTGAAAGCTCAGAGTGACAACGGAATTCTCCCACAGGGCAGGAAAACTGACCAAAGGAGGACACCTTTCCCAAAGAAAGACACCTCGAAGAAGGAGCAGAAAAGGTCTGATGAAGCAATGAACTTCAACCCTCGAGGTAAACCTGGCAGTGGTTTTCACCTTTGATCACAGAACCAGCTATTATCTCAACAGCGATTCTGTCAACTTGCCAAGCTGTGAAGGTACAAGAGGCAAAGTCATTATTTTATCACGTGGATTCAGTTAAGGAGAGAGGGTTAGTCAAAGGAGCTTATTGAACCAATCAAATGGCTCAAGCTGGGCTCGGCAGACGGGAGTCTCACAATCAATTCTGAGATTCTGCAGCCAAGCAGAAATGCTCTTTGGGTAGACTCAGGAGTGGCCTCTAACGAAAACAAAAGAGAGGTTCTCCATCTTCTAACAGTCAAGCAGAGGACCCAGAGAGGGAAGATTTCTGAAGACTGTGAATGGATGGAAGGACGCAGGTATCAGCTACTGCCTAGGTAAGTAGTCTAATCATTTCCTGAAACGATCTAGATTAGGATCGGAAGCAGCATCCTTGAAAAGAATTCCATGTATGAGGCAGTTTTTCTTATATTTAAGGAAGTTCATAAAATGATATGTTATTGTACAGTTGGAAGGGGGGACGGGGAATAAATGTCTTCTTTATAGAGTAAAATAGATTTGTCTGAAAAAATTATATGACCAAATTAAAAAAAAAACCACCTTTTTAATTTGTACATATTGAGCAAAACAAGTCAGAGAAAAAGGAGAAAGACTTTATGATTCTACTTTTCAGGAAATTTAAGAACAGGGAAAGCAATCCATGCTGACAGAAACCAGAACAGTGGTCATAGATGGAGGAAGGCCCTGACCAGAAGAGGCTTTTTCTGGGGAGATGGGAATGTCCCAGATTGTGATCGTGGTCTGGGTTATATTGGTGCACACCTTTGCTAAAACTCAGTTGCACACTTAAGGTTTGTGCAGTTCACTGTATGTAAAGCTTTACTTCATTAAAAAATAGTAACCCCCTCGCTAAACTTAAAAAAAAAAAAAAAAAGTTAACACTGAAATTTCAGTCTGTTGAACTGTTGAAATTTCTTCTTGCCAAAAATACTAGAACAAAAAGAGATTCTGCGATAATCTCCTTGGCACAGGTGTAGTTACTGTTGTGTGGTTTAGCATGGACTCAAAGGGTCCATTGTGAGCTGGGATCTTGACTTTGCTGAAGGAGTTGGGGTGGCCACCAAACTGCTTTTGTGCCTTAGTTTCCTCAACTGCAAAATGGAGATCTATGGCACCTATTTCACAAGGTGATCAGGCAGACTAGATAACTTACTAAAGTACTTAGAATGGTAAGCACTACCTAAGTTTTAGATGTAATTATTACCACCTACGGAATTTACACCCAGAAGTTGTTATCCTGGTAATTCAAAACCAGGTTGGACCTCAAAAGCGTAAAATATACATGGACAACCTTGATCCTCTATCCTAATTCCTGTAAGTGTCATTTATTTACATGAAGCCCTAAACATTTTATTGCATCTTCCAACAATAAGAATGAGCCTTGAGTGATTCAGGAGCTTTTCATAATTCCATTTGGAAGATTACTGATTCTTATTTGAGGTTGATTCTTGCTAATTTTTATTTATTTATTTTTTAACCTCAGAAAATTTCTCAATAAGAATGAGAAATGTGGAAGGGGGAGAGGGGAGAATGAAAAATATGCACAAAGGTTAAAGAGAAAAATAGACAAGTCATTTATTTTTAATGTCTAAGCATTTAAACAACCAACATGAACTTATATTTCAAGTTTTTTTTATGCTCTAAGCATTTGGAAAAAAAAAATACTCTGTATTTCCTAATATAGGCAGCTGATGGCATTCCACTAGGTGAGGATAAGTGGAGAGTATACTGGGGCCATAGAGGCTGAAGTGGTATTTTCCTTCTCCAGATAGTCCTTAGCACAGGGACAGCACTGTCCTAAGTAGAAATGTTTACGATGCTCAGATTTCTTCAAGGAAATGATATTTTGAAATTCACAAAGAGGATGTGGGTGGTGGGTCTGGGGGATCCATCTGACTGTTTCCATCTAAAGCAGCAGCAGCAGCAGCAGCAGCAGCAGCAGCAGCAGCAGCAGCACAGTCAGAACAGAATTCCTTCATCTCCCAGGTCATTCTGCGGAATATTTTTGAAGTTACTCTTATTCCAGGAAACTGGGATAGGTATCAAAAAGGGGAATCCAGGGGAAACAACTCCTAATAATTCAGCAGGAGCTGACCCAGTATATTCACTTCTGAGATTTTAAGGAAATAATTGGTCAGTAAATATAATATGTAAGCTGGGTGTGGTAAGTGTGCCTGTAATCCCAGCTACCTGGGAGGCTGAGGTTGGGGATCACTGGAGTCTGCGAGTTTGAAACAACCCCAGACAATATAGCAAGACCTAGTCTCTTAAAAAAAAATATGTACCCATGTACACATGTACAATATGTCTAGAGGCATACATATACCAAAGTCTCAATAGTGGACTTTTATGAAGAAATTTGAAAAAAACAAAAAGATTAGGCTTCTCTACATCCTCTAAGTATTCTCTCATTTTCTATAATACATACAAAACTTATATAATACAGTAAGGATTGCAATATTTTCCAGAAGTTTTAAATACTGGCAAGTATGGGGAAAATCATGCCAATCATGCCAATTCTTTTGGCGTAAACCAAGTAAAGCACAGCATAATTGTAGACTCCAAACTAACAGGCAGACTTTGGTTCTGTAGAAGGAATTTTTTTCACAAAGTATTACATGCCTAAGCCGGGTGCAGTGGCACATGCCTGTAATCCCAACTACTTGGGAGGCTGAGGCTAGGAATCACGAGTCCACGGGTTCGAGACTACCCAGGGTAACGTAGCGAGACCGAGTCTCTTTTAAAAAAAAGTATTACATGCCTTAACTTTTAAAAATTACTTTCTCCACCCCACAATCATTTTAACATTTCCATATGTGTTGCATCTCTACATGGAGAAAGACAAATGTCTGTAATACTTTGTAAACTTATACAGATTTTGCCTCCAAAAATTCCTTACACCCCATGACTTAACACTGACAATTCTGCTTAAAAAGTTCATCTATTTTGTCCCCTTTTTGCTTACCACAATGTCCAAAGCCCTATGTCCAGGAGAGTAAAAATTAGAACAGGCATCTCTTTCCCCCATAGCTGACAGAAACATATGTATACACGTGAACACGTCTATGCATGCATGCTCATTTACATTCATTTTTTAACCTAGTTAACATAAATAGCAAAAAGTCAAGATCCAGAGGTCACCATCTTGGCAAGACAATCACTAGTGTTAAGACCTGGAAAATGCAGCTTACCACATAAAAGCATCTCACCATGAGAAAGCAGTAATTTTCAAAGCTGGTAAACTTAATATACCTTCTACTCCCCCTTCACCCCTTTTTAAATTGAAGCTTCAGGTGGGTTGAGAGTTGAGAAAAATACTTCAGGCACTACTAACTGGGCTGCTGTTAAGCTTACCTTACAGCTTTGAAAAACTGATTTCTTGTGTGTTTCAGTGGTGAGCTGCATTTCCTGTCTCAGGCCACTTCTCAGCGGGAATTCCAATCTGATGAGGAATCAGCCAAAGGAAGCCCTTACTGAGAGGCGTTGGCAGCATTCACTGAGTGGAGACAGTGAAAGAAGAACGTTTTTCTAAAGGCAGTTTAGACTATTACCATATCTGCTTACACAGGAAATACCCGTTTGGCTTTCCACGACAGAAGCAACAGTTTCCACTGCAAATATGACTGTTTTTTGTTTTGTACATAGCATCTGGTTCTCCCCTCCCTATTTGGGGTAATATCCATGCAGAGCCTTTCATTCCTTAACTACCTTCTTATTTTATTTTTTTTGAGACTAGGTCTCGCTATTTTTGCCCGTGGAACTGCAGACTCACATTGCCCAGGGTACCATGGACTCAAGCCATCCCCGGCCTCAGCTTCCCAGGTAGCTGGGATTACAGGCGCGCTCCACCACACCCAGCTATTTTTTTTGGGGACTAGGTCTCACTATGTGCCCCTGGCGGGACTCAAACAGTGATCCCTGGCCCCGGCCGTGGCTTCCTAGGCTGCCTCCTACAGGCATGTGCCACCATGCCTGGCCCCTTAACTACCTTTTTAAACAAAATGAAACAAGATCCCTCGGGTCTGAGTTTGAGGAGCAGTGACTCAGGACCTAGTGTCTAACAGCAACACTGAGAATTTACAGACAGAAAGCTAGTGAGGCAGTGACCCTTAGAATTTCTTTTTGCATCACTGTTTTCCACTTCTCAAAGCTGTGACAGTCAGGACCTGGGGGTACTACATAATCACTGAGAAATATTTTGTTGAACAAAAGTCTGTGACGCTTTCAAGAAAAACACATTTTCTAAAATGTCGTTCACACAGCAGATCACAGGGAATCAGAAGGCTAGAACAAAGTTCTAGAAACTATGTCTTAGAAAGGAATAGAACTTTTCTTTAAAAACACCTGAAGTACTTTTCACTGCTGATTCTGAACTGTAGGGCTAATTGTAGATATTGCTGTAGGCTGGTACTGTCAATTCAGTATCAGAAGCCACATGTAGGAATTTAACTTTCACTGAAATAAAGTGAAAAAATGCAGTTCCTCAGATGTACCAGCAAAATGATAAGTGTACAGCCACTTGTGACAGTGGCTACAGTGCTGGGTAGCACAGTCCTAGGACATTCCCATTGCTGTGAAAAGTTCTATCGGAAGCTTGGTGCAGCGGCATGCGCCTGTAATCCCAGCTACTTGGGAGACTAGGGCTAGGGATCACTTGAGTCTTCTGGTTTAAGACGACCCTGGGCAACACAGCGAGACCTAGTCGCTTAAAGAAAAAAACAACCTACCAGATAGCAGTGTTCTAGATGAAGCACCTACAGAGAGAAAGTTACAACAATAAGAAAGCCTTACCTGGCCTGAGGAGGTGTGGGTGTGTAAAGGGGCTGGGCTGGCCCAAGTAGCGGGCTGGGATCCTCCTCTCTGGAACTGGCTGCAGGGAGTACCTTCGCTGGGCACAGGTCACGCATCCTGGAGGAAAGGGAAGAGGATGAAACGGGGACAACGGTCTGGAAAGTCCTCACAGAATATATGTATTTATGTATCACCAGTAGTTGTTGGATACCTTAGACAACATGCAACTTAGTTTTTTTGTTTTTGTTTTTGAGACTAGGTCTCACTGTTTTGCCCCAGGAACCGCAGGCTCACATTGCCCGGGGTACCACGGACTCAAGCAATCCTCAACCTCAGCCTCCCAGGTAGCTGGGATTACAGGCGCGTACCACCACGCCCAGCTATTTTTTGAGACTAGGTCTCGCTATGTTGCCCCAGGCGGGTCTCGAACCCACAGACTCAAGCAGTTCTTGGTCTCAGCTGCGCTCTGTAGCTGTGCTTCAAAGGCATGCGCCATCGTGCCAGGCTGTATTTCAATACTTGTATGTTCTTTCCCCGCTGTGCAAGCCCAGACCTACGTTGGGCCCTAGAAATATGAGATCCTGAGCTTCGTCTACTGGAGAACAGAGGCCTCTATATGCACAGGATGACTGAGGAGCGACAGCATCAGTGGGAAGGCAACGTAAGTTGGGGCTATTTCGCAGCAGTCGTGTAAAGCTACGTCCTAATGCTCAGGAACAGTATTTTTACTGAGAATGCTGAGTATCAGGAGATAGGCACGCACAGTCTCATCTCATCTTGGGCTGGTGGAGCCAGACAAAATCATCTAATGACAAAAACACGCAGGTAACTAACGCCCGTTCCCTGAAAATTCATTGAGCATGCGACCGAACACACGCTGGGAAGGGCAGGTGCTGAGCCTACTTGCTTCGGTCTTCAGAGGAGAGTACAGTCTAGTGGCAGGGGAGACAGACAGCATCACCACACTGCTGGAGAACGCAGAGGGGGGCCACACACCAGGTTTCTGGGTGCTGAGCTCCACAGCACTGCTCTGGGGTGTGGGGAGGAGCAGTAACAGGCAGGCGCAGGGTGCTCTGGGAGCAGAGCAGCAGTGGGGCCCCTTGTGTGTCCAGCAGAAGCAGGTGATGCCTACTGAGGTGGAGTGAAGATAAGGCCTGGAAGGCACGGAGATGACAGACAGCGCTGGGCTGACACCCTTTTGTGGGGACGTTCAGGTTAGTGTTCCAGGGTTGAAATGAAAGGATTAGGACATTGAGGATCAGATGGTCGAAAGCTTTGCATGCCAAGTTAAGAAGTTAGGTTGCTCCTCTTATTGTATAAATAAGGAATTAGACGCAGGAGTGACCTCCACGGTACTGGGGAAACTGGGATTCAAATTCTGGGATAGTTCACTCCAAAATCTTGGCTCTTGTCCCTCTACGCTGCTGGTGGACCTTTGCTGAAACCCAACGATACAAGCAACACTATACAATTACCTTAGTGAACATACAGTTGCTACAACAGAAGAATCTGGATCACGTTGCAGATTTTTTTTTTTGTAGGTACTACGAATATGAACGATGGCGTACGTGGAGAGTTAAGGGGCTTAAATTCTAACTCACGTAAGTTTGCAAAGGATTGCAGAGGGAAAGGGTATCTTCTCGAAAGACTAAAATGACAGAAACGGGTTACAGAGAGTATGAAAATACAGGTAAGGATAGTGGGAAATGAGCAAAAAGGAACAAAACATTCCACAAGGATTCCCTGGAATCTGTCTCTAGAAAATGTATAGAATTCACATGAGGGGAGAGAGCTGGTCTGTGCACACTGAAAGCCTAACAAAGAAGAGGCAGTTTCTAGAAGAAGAGTGCCCAGAAGTTGTTACCTAATGCCAGAGGAGTGTAAACAATGCTCAGATTGTAGGAACACGCCAGACAACCACCCTGCTTCTTCTGCATGTAACTCCCAAGGCAGTTATAGGACAGCCAGAGGGGCAAGAGAAACTACAGTTAAGAAAATCTTCAAAGACAGTATCAGCTACTTGGTTTTTTTTTTTTTTTGAGACTAGGTCTTGCTATTTTTGCCCATGGAACCGCAGGCTCTCATTGCCCGGGGTACCACAGACTCAAGCAATCCCCAGCCTCAGCTTCCCAGGTAGCTGGGATTACAGGTGTGCACCACCACACCCAGCTATTTTTTTTGGAACTAGGTCTCGCTACGGGCCCCAGATGGGACTCGAACAGCGATCCCTAGCCCCGGCCGCTTCATAGGCTGAAGCTTATGGGCACGAGCCACCGTGCCCGGCCAGTATCAGCTACTTGTAATAGGCGGTCCTTTTGTGAAGCCTGACTCAAGCAACCATAAATCAATCAATCCAAGCAATCATAAAACAGATCATCCCACCTGTACCGTTTCCTCTATTTAAAACAAATTTTTTTTTTGAGACTAAGTCTCGCAATGTTGCCTGGGATAGTCCTGATCCCACGGGCTCAAGGATCCCTAGCCTCAGTCTCCCAGGTAGCTGGGATTACACCGTGCCCGGCTGCTTTTTCGAGACCAGGTCTCGCTATGCCTGCGGTAGCCTCAAACCCTCAAACTCAAGAGATCCCAGGCCTCTTGCCTCCCAGCACTGGGATTACAGGCGAGCACCACCACCAGTAGAGAGTGCATCTCTCCTGGAATTACAAAAATGTGTATTTTTTGAAGGTGTGCTAGCGGTGACTTATGTTAAAAAGGGCCTGATCTTATGGCTGTATGTGGAAATATTTGCAGATTAATTGCTATGATGGGGACTTGTCTCAAAGGGTGGTGGGGTGGGGTGGGGGTGGGGTGAATTGGGGAGAGGATGAATAAGGGTTGCATGAAACAAGAATGGCCGTAAGTTGAAGATGGTTTTCTTTTGTCCACGGAGACACCATAACTTCATTAATGATAGAAACAGTATAAATTTCAGGTCAAGCAATACTTTAGAAATGAAAAAAAAAACAAAAACAAAAAAAACAAAAAACCAAACAGTCCTTTATCCACCTTTTCAGATAGATTAATTCTAGACTAGCATTTGCAATTGCATGACTGCTGTTGTTCAGGGCTCCAACTGCCTTTGCCCTGGACACATTTGCTTGTGTCATGATCAGTTCTGTCCTTAACTTCCACACCTGTTTATCAACCTCCTTTTCCTCAGCCTCCTCTTGCATAGCTGGAGTCTGCTTTCGTGAACATCTGAGACAGCTTCATCTGGACTTTGAAATGCTGAGGCCATGGCTGTGCCTGCTTGCTGAGAGCGAGCCTCGCAGGCTGTGTTTCTTCCCAGATGAAGGAGAACCTGAAGTTGGGCTCTCGTAGACATTTGGCTTTGTAGTGACAAAGAGGATATTCTTAGGTTTCTGGACACTCCAGCAATCCCTGTAACATGGTGAAAAAAGTCTGGCCAAGGCCTTCTGCTCTGTTTGGTGTGACCGACTGGCTCTCAGCAACTGCAGTGGCTATAGGCAGCCGGGCTTCACGGTGGCCTGCATGGAGCTAGTTCCTGGAGCGCTGATCTGATTCCTCCCTGTCGACTCTGTTCCAGACCCTGTTACAGCCTGGCGCAGTGGTCACTCTTGCTCAGTAGCAGGCAGGGAGTTTCTGTGGCTTCCCCAGGCATGTTGTGAGGGACTCAAAATGTTGAGCCTTGTTGATGAGGCTGAGGTTGGATGAAGAACACATGAATTCATTATACTTTTCCTCATCTACTTGTGTATAAAAAATTCCATGACGACAGTAAAACAAACAAAAGTGGTAAGCAGAGAAAAAGAGAGGAATTAAGTATGTACTCCGGAGAGCCATTTAATATCTTAGTTACCCGACCCTTGACCTTCGTTTCCTGAGAGTAGAGAAGGCCCAGGAAAGAGATGACGGGGGGTACTCATGTACAAGACCTTTTTGGCGGGGTGACTAGAGAAAGGAATGCAACTAGAAGATGAGCAGAACTACCTCAGCTTTTTCTACCCACAAGCAAACTCTTGTATCAAAACTCACACAATAGGCTTGGTACGGTGAAGCATGACTGTTAGCAGCAGTCTAGGAAGCCACGGCCGGAACCGGGGATTGAGGTTTGAGTCTCGCTCGGGGCAATGTAATGAGACCTAGTTCCAAAAAAAAATAGCTGGGCGTGGTTATGTGTGCCTGTAATCCCAGCTATCTGGGAAGCTGAGGTTGGGGATCGCTTGAGTCCATGGTACCCCAGGCAACATGAGCCTGCGGTTCCAGGGGTAAAAACAGTGAGACATAGTCTCAAAAAAAAAACCAAACAAACAAAAAACTCACACAATATAGGATACAGCTCCCCTTTTAAAGTTACAATAAGTTATAACAGAGACGCAGTGTATTGATGTTTTCAAGTCACAGCTGGTCATTGCTGATAATGATCAAATGACAGCTAACACTTACTGCACTTCAGTATGTTCCAGAAAGTATTCTAAGCACAGTGCATGTATTAACTTACTGCAATTTGTGTGAGGTATTCTTAATATTATTTTTTAAAGCATTTTAAAATAGTTATAATATTTTTTTTAGAGACTAGGTCTTGCTATGTTGCCTGGGGTAGTCCCGAACCATGGACTCAAGCAATTCCTAGCCACAGCCTCCCAAGGCTGGGATTAAAGGTGCACAATACCGTCTCTAAACGGTTACAATAATTTAAAAGCTGGCAACATACTATTATGAATCAAAGTTCAAAGGATAGAGATTTACCCTGCACCTCTTCCTTGAGGCAGCCAGGATTGCAGTTGTTTTGTTAGCTGCTTTGTCAACCCAAATGTACCTATGATGACCCCACCCCTCGACAGTGGCATTCTGTATTTGAGGTGATGCGACCTTTTTTTTTTTTTTGAGACCAGGTCTCACTATTTTTGCCTGTGGAACCACAGGCTCTCGTTGCCTGGGGTACCACAGACTCAAGCAATCCCCAGCCTCAGCCTCCCAGGTAGCTGAGATTACAGGCGTGTGCCACCACGCCCAGCTATTTTTTTGGAACTAGGTCTCGCTACGGGCCCCAGATGGGACTCGAACCGCGATCCCTAGCCCCGGCCGCTTCATAGGCTGAAGCTTACAGGCCCGAGCCACTGTGCCCGGCCCTAATGCGACCATTTATGAGGAGAAAAAAAAAAAGATGCACAGGAAGGTTAAGAAATTCACCCAAAATGAACCACCAAGATGGAAACAGGACTTGAATTTGTTTCTAGAGCCTGTCACCAAGAGACTATGCTGTCTACATCACCATTTCCATAATGAAATGATTGAGTGCAAAAACTTTAGCCATCTGTCTTCAGGTGAAATCATATCAGTACAAGCCAGGCATGGTGGTGTGCGCCTATTATAATGCCAGTGCTGGGAGGCTGAGGCCAGGAATCGCTTGAGTTTGTGGGTTCGAGACTACCCTGGGCAACATAGCGAGACCTGGTCTCAAAAAAATAGCTGGGCGTGGTGGTGCATGCCTGTAATCTCAGCTACCTGGGAAGCTGAGGCTGGGGATGGCTTGAGTCTGCAGGTCTGGGACTACTCCGGGCAACACAGCGAGACCTAGTCTCTTAAAAAAAAATCATATTAGCACAAATGTAAACCAATACATTATGATGAAACAAAAACTTGAGCCGTTTATTTTCAGTCAATTAAAAATTAAAGTCTTGATGGCTTTGGAACTACATTCACGTAAAAGAGGCAGCTGCCTCACTGGGTGGTTGCCTGTCTTGTCTCCCGGTGCTTTACCCTCCACAGTGACCCCTCTAGTTCGATGCTTCAACCTCTTTAAAGGTATTCTGCACCAAGTCAGGAAACCCCCGTATCTGTCCTTAACACCCCAGCTTCCCACACTAACACATATGCTCAGACTTTTCTTTCAAAAGACACGTCAGGTGCTCGTTTTAATGTCCGTTATGACGTGTTCCCGGCTCTCTTCTGGCCCATTTCTCAAAAAAACTTCTAGTCCCCACATTCAACCATTTTAAAGAGCCCCTGTTAGTTTATAAAAGCATCTGCCTTCAAAACTGCAGTTCTCTGGGCCTAGTATGATCTGTCTGCTTCTTGAAAATCAGCTCAAACATCACTTCATCTAGAAAGTCTTCCTTTAAAAACCCTCTCCCTGGGCCAGGCATGGTGGTGAATGCCTGTAAGCAGCAGCCTAGGAAGCCGCGGCCAGGGCCAGGGATTGCAGCTTGAATCCCACCGGGGGCACGGAGTGAGACCTAGTCCCAAAAAAATAGCTGGAGGTGGTGGCGCGAGCCTGTAACCCCAGCTACCTGGGAGGCTGAGGCTAGGGGTATTGCTTGAGTCTGTGGTACTGCGGGCAATGTGAGCCTGCGTTTCCAAAGGCAAAAATAGTGAGACCTAGTCTCAAAAAAACAACAAAAAAACCTCTCCCTGTTGGCTGCTAAGGGCAAGTATCTTTCAATGATCATCTGCTTAATTCTATTTTGAAATCTACTATCCTGCACATAACTACCAGTATGCCCGTCTACTATAAAACTTGTGAAGGCTGGATTCATTTGCCATTTGACTTTATTTTCCCAGTGATTAGATATAGGATAAATATTGAAAGCCAAAAACCATTTGAGGCTGGCTTCTTAGGGGCAATGAGCAAAGAAGAGTAATTAAAATAAGTTCCAGGTTTTTTGGTCTAAACAAGCAGGAAGGTGATTAAAAAGAAGGGAACTAGGCTATTTATTGAATATTTTAATCAAGAAGTCAGTTGGGCATGGTGGCATGTGCCTGTAATCTAAGCGCTGGGAGGCAAGAGGTCAGGGGTTGGTTGAGTTTGCAGGTTTGAGACTACCTTAGGAAACACAGCGAGACCTAGACTCAAAAAAAAAAAAAGAAAAAGAAAAAGAAAAAGTCAGACACAGGAAGAAGGCATGATTTCAGGTGTCATCAGCACAGAGACAGTATTATTTCTCTGTGTCTGGGAACTTGATATTATCTGGGAGACTGTGGAGATGAAGCCCAAGTACCATGATATTTTAGTATGAGGAGCACTGGACAAAGGGAAGAAAGAAGAAGAAAGGTGGTACTGGGTAAGTTTTAAAGTATTTAAAGAGGAAAGAGTTCAACGGTGTCGAGGGCCACTAAATAGGAAAAAGCCAAAACAATTAGGTAGTGTGGAAGTCACTGGTCACTCTGACAATAGCTTTAGAGTGTAGACGACAGAACCCAAAATGTCCGAAGACAGCTAAAAGGTATAAGCTCCCAGTTATACAGTAAACCAGCTCTGGAGAGCTAATGCCCAACATGGCAATTAGTTAACTAGACTATACCGTGTTTGCCAGCTGTTGAGAGAAAACTTTAAAAAGTTCTAACTTATTTATGCCATCACTTTGCACTTTGTTCAGATTAGCAAACCACTGTTACACAGTTTAAAATACACAATACTACATGCCAGTCAAATCTTAATAAAACTGGAAAAAGGAAAGACAGGCCAAACTGGAGCGTGTGAATAGGCGGGAAGAAAGCAAACAGCGAGAAAAATAGCTTCCATTGCAGAGAGTTTGAGACCCACCAGGGGCAACATGGCAAGACCTAGTCTCAAAAAATAGGTGGGTGTGGTGGCGCATGCCTGTAATCCTAGCTACCTGGGAGGCTGAGGCTGGGGATAGCTTGAGTTCGTGGTTCCCTGGGCAACAAAGCGAGACATAGTCTCAGAAAAAAAAAAAAAAAACTTGTCTAGAAAGATACACTGTAGTTTTCTATTTTACTTCATTGAGGGGCTTATAAGGTAATGGAAGCTACAACACAGGAGGGAAAAACAAGACACGGATCATTTTAGGATTTTCCTGGGACAATGAATCGGAAACAGAAATTTTTTGACTCAGGTCTAGTCTGTTAAAAATGTACAGTATCCCCAGGGGAATCCGCTTTGGTCTGCTTTCCTTCTAGCTTGGGTGTCTGATGTCACTTCCCACACACATCGGATTCCCTACAGTTCTGCCACGGGTCCACTGATGCCGGAAATGAAGGCTTCAGACCCTCCTCAGCGGCTTGCCACTACAGTTGAAAGGAACGCGAGCTTTACTCGTCAGTAACTGAGTTGCTTAAAACTGGCAGCAAAACGTCTACTCACACAGCGAGTGGTGACTGTCTTGGGTTATCGCGTGGCGGTCATCTCCGTTTCAATCTCAGTACCACCGCGTCAGGCTTCTGAAACCCGCCAAGGTAGCGCTCTGGCCCTGACACGTATCACGTTATCTCAAATTACTTGTGTTCTTATTTCTTTGTATGCCATTAAAACATGAACACCATGAAAACAGTATTTATTTATTTATTTATTTATTTATTTAGAGATTAGTTCTTGCTGTTTTTGCCCATGGAACCGCAGGCTCACGTTGCCCGGGGTACCATGGACTCAAGCGATTCCCAGTCTCAGCTTCCCAGGTAGCTCGGATTACAGGTGCTCGCCACCATGCCCAGCTATTTTTTTGGAACTAGGTCTCACTACGGGCCCCAGGCGGAACTCGAACCTTGATCCCGGTTCTGGCCGCGACGTCCTAGACTGCCGCTTACAACCATGCACCCCCTTGCCCGGCCTATTTTATTTCTGAGAGCAGGTCTCACTATTTTGCGTGGGGAACTGCAGGCTCACGTTGCCTGGGGTACCACGGACTCAAGTGATCCCCAGCCGCAGCTTCCCAGGTAGCTGGGATTACAGGTGCGTACCACCACGCCCAGCTAGTTTTTGAGACTAGGTCTCAAATTCCCAGACTCAAGCAATTCCTAGTTCCGGTCTCGCTCCATAGGCTGTGATTGAAGGCACGTGCCACCATGCCCTGCCGAAAATAGTATTTTAAATATCTTCATCATTTCTGGCTAAAACTGCAAAGCAGGCTTCAAGAATTACGCACTGAATACATAAACACAAAATTTCAAAATCTTTATCTTTTTTTTTTTTTTTTTTGAGACTAGGTCTTGCTATGTTGCCTGGGGTAGTCCCAATCCCACGGACTCAAGCAATCCCCAGCCTCAGTCGCCCAGGTAGCTGGGATTACAGGTGCCCACCACCACACCCGGTGATCTTTTTATCTTTCATAGCAGCAAATGTTAGGTGGGCAGATACCTTCGCCTCACATGACTCACCACTGGCATGGGGAGAGCTTGTACAGTAGGCTACTTCCTCCAGGAAGTCTTCCCTGACATGCCAGTGCCTCTCACATGCCTGCTTAACACCTAGTGTTTTCCATCATAACCCTTAATATATTGTAGCTGTTGGCTGTCTCTATCTGCCACTGAGTTACTTCTACAGAAATAAACACATCAACTGCTTGAATATTTTTTCCACAGTTATCAAATTCATTTTCCCAAACTGAAATATGAAAAACCAGGACAGTCATTAAGGCTCAGTAACCTTGAAGTCCTACTATGCAGGGGGCATGCGCTGGCCATCGGCTACAGGTCCCGCTGGTTTATGAGGACTTTGTCCGGTGCCTTCCGAGGAATACTGGGCAAATCCTTCAGATAGTGCAGGATGGTCTGGTAGGACTCTGGGCTAACTCCACTTGGAACTTCTACCCCCTACCTGCACTCCAGAATGACAGCATAATGCAGCCCTCTATGACAGAAGCCTGTAACTCTGCTAGCTACATACTCAGTATCTTAACCTCTGCTCGCAGTGGTCCACGGGAATAAGACTGCCTTCAATGTAAAAATGTGCCCATTGACAACTACGACCTCTATCCATCACCGGCACAGCCTAAGCTGAGAGGACACTGCAGTTCTCGTTACTCAGCATAATCCTTCATATGAACGCATCCTCATAAAACATGCTGGATTATTATGAAGTTCTAGGAGTGCAGAGATTCGCTTCACCCGAGGACATTAAAAAGGCTTATCGTAAAGTGGCACTCAAATGGCATCCTGATAAAAACCCGGAAAACAAAGAAGAAGCGGAGAGAAAGTTCAAAGAAGTAGCGGAGGCCTATGAGGTATTATCAAATGATGAAAAACGGGACATTTATGACAAATATGGCAAAGAAGGATTAAATGGGGGCGGGGAAAGTGATTATCATGATTCTTTTGAGTCTGGCTTCACAGCCCGTAAGCAGGATCCATTTTCATTTCACTTCTTTGAAGAGGAACTTCTAAATAGCGCAAGCAGCTCATATGGAAGCAGAAACAGAGGGACAGATGTCTTTTTCTCTACCTCCAACGAGTATCCATTTATTGAGCTATTTCCTCCATGTGGTTTCCAGGGCTATCAGGGTTGCCCCTCAACCATCAGTGTAACTGTTAACGGTAGCGACGGAATTATGAATGGTAGCAGTGTCATCTTTGACGCTTATGGTGTGCCAAAATCTTTTATGAATGGTGTTGCAGATGAAGAGGACTCTGCAGAAGAATACAACTATATGTCAGAGTTTTTCGACACAGGCACACCAAGGGATTACAGACTCATGTATGCACCTCGATGCCTTTTTGTGGACAGCAGCAACTGGAACCCCTTTATCTCCCCAGCAGGATTCAAAGAAGGTGGTAAGAGGAGGAAAAAAAAGCATAAAGAGGGACACAAGAAGTCGTCACACAGAAGGAATCGTTAAGCTCTTTAGGAACATTACATAACATTTGAACACGACTCCGTGTTTTGGTCAATTGCAGAGTTTAATCAGTAACGTTTGCTCAATAATATACTGAGGTTATGTTTTTGACATTTTTAGCAGGATTGTAGACACTGGATGAGCGAGTGGCTGTTTGGAGTGTTTTGGAAGATGAGTTTGTGGTGTTTGTGATGGAAAGAGCAGATTTTCCACTTTTTGTTTCTGAGTTAAAGTCTGCATTCCATAGAGTTTTTCTTTAGTCGAGTTTATGATCGATTTGATTCCTTTTAGCTAATTAAAGCTACTCTAAAAAGTTCTGAAATATGTGTAGTACTGGAAGATAAAAATGCATCGATATACACAGGTTCAGATTATGTAATTATTTATGAAATGACTTTTTCTCAAAAAGGCACCTGACATCTAGCTTCAAGACAAAAGTATATTTTCAGTTAATAACAACCAGACTTACATAGTGCACACCCCCACACACTCACAAAAGCGAAGACCTGGAACCAACCCAGATGTCGATAAACAAATGGATAAACAAGTTATGTGAATGAAATAAACTGGACATATGAAAAGTACTTTTACGATTTCACTTACATGAAGTATCTAAAGTATTTAAATTTAAATTAATAGAAACCAAAGTAGAATCATGATTACCAGGGGCAAGAGGGAGAGGAGAAAAGGGAGTTAACGGGCAGTTTCAGATTTACAAGATGAAAATGCTTTGTATATATGTTTCGTTAACTGCTATATATATTTTTTAAGAGACTAGGCCTTGCCACGTTGCCCGGGGTAGTCTCGAACCCGCAGACTCAAGTGATTCCTAGCCTCAGCCTCCTAGTAGCTGGGATTATAGGTGCATGCCACCACGCCCGGCTTTTTTTTTTTTTTTTAAGAGGCTAGGTCTTGCTATGTTGCCCGGGGTAGTCTCAAATCTGTGGACTCAAGTAATCTCTAGCCTCAGCCTCCCAGGTAGCTGGGATTACAGATGTGGGCCACCACACCCGGCCATAACTGCTATTTAAAAACGAATATACAAAATTGATATTATATACATTTTAGCACCATTTTTTTTTTTAGGTCTTGCTATTTTTGCCTGTGGAAACGCAGGCTCTCGTTGCCCGCGGTACCACAGACTCAAGCAATCCCCAGCCTCAGCTTCCCGGGTAGCTGGGATGACAGGCGCGCACCACCACGCCCAGCTATTTTTTTGGAACTAGGTCTCGCTACGGGCCCCAGGCGGGACTCGAACCCCGATCCCTAGCCCCGGCCGCTTCATAGACTGAAGCTTACAGGCACGAGCCACCGTGCCCGGCCTTTAGCACCATTTTTAAGAAGTCAGATTGAACCCTGGATTCCAAATGGCATACTGGCTATATTCTGTGTGACAGGCCATCAGTGGGTCACCCAGATAAGCAGCTTTCTATTTTCTTTTTGAGAATGAACCTATGAACTATAAAAACCACATTACCTGTAGACATTATGGTAGGAGAAATGATACAAATACATCAGATATTAAGCAAGTGGCTTTAGCAATGTGTTTACATATAGTATGTGCTTGTTTTAAGTGACTTGGTTTAATTTTCAACATGATTTTTGGCTTCCCAATTATTTCATTTTCATAATATATTTGTCTCCATTCTATTATTATTTTTTCATTCAACTGTATTTCTGAACACTTACTGTTAGGTAGTAGTCTAGATACCTGGAATACAGTAAAAAATAAACAGCAAAAATCATAGCTCTTACAGAAGAGCTTTCAAAATCAGAGAGAGACAATGAACAAATATTAAAATACAGTAGTCCGGGCATGTGGTGCATGCCTGTAAGCAGCAGCCTAGAAAGGCGCGGCGGGGACCAGGGATCACGGTTTGAGACCCGCTCAGGACAACGTGGTGGGACCTAGTTCCAAAAAAATAGCTGGGCATGGTGGTGCGCGCCTGTAATCCCAGCTACCTGGGAAGCTGAGGCTGGGGATTGCTTGACTCTGTGGTAACCCAGGCAATGTGAGCCTGCGGTTCCACGGGTGAAAATAGCGAGACCTAGTCTCAAAAATAAAAAAAAAAATAAAAAATACAATGTTAACTATAGGTGCCAAGAGAAAAAAAATCCAGTAGGAGAAAAGGAATAGAAACTGTGGAATACGAGTGTTGCACTTTTAGTGAACTAGCTAGGAAAAGTGATGGTTACATCTGCATGAAGCCCTAAAGGAAGTAAGGAAGTTAGTTATGTGCATGTGGTGAGACACAAGTCCAGAGAGAGCAAGTGCAATGTCCCTAAGACAGGCTGGGTAACAGGTGTTTGAAGAATGTGGAAATCAGTGTGATTACGAGAAAGTAGGTAAAGAATAAAGATGACAGGAGGCCAGATTATGCAGACTGTACACCCCAGCACAGACTTTGTTATGTGTAGGACAGGAAGCTCCTAGAGTCTGAAGCAAGACTAACGTTGACTATCATATTAAAAGAGGACTATTTAGGCTGTCATTGAAAACAGATTCAAGGCTACCTATCAAGGCAAGAGACTCAAGCAGCTTGGCCCACAGTGGCTATGACTGGATTTTTTAAAATGTATTTTAAAGGTGGGGTTAAACACTTTTCTGAAAGACTGGATGTTGGATGGCGGGGGTCGAGAGTAACAGGGGCTATGAACTTAGCAACTAGAGGAAGGGAGTTGCCATTCTTTGAGACAGGACTGCAAGAATTAAATTTTGGATGGGCTAGAATTAAATTAAGAATTAAATTTTTGAGCCGGGCACGGTGGCTCGTGGCTGTAAGCTTCAGCCTATGAAGCGGCGGGGCTAGGGATCGCGGTTCGAGTCCCGCCTGGGGCCCGTAGCGAGACCTAGTTCCAAAAAAATAGCTGGGTGTGGTGGCACGTGCCTGTAATCCCAGCTACCTGGGAAGCTGAGGCTGGGGATTGCTTGTGTCTGTGGTACCCCGGGCAATGACAGCCTGCAGTTCCACAGGCAAAAACAGCGAGACCTAGTCTCAAAAAGAATTGAATTTCTGAGATACTGGATTTATTGAGCAAATGGAAAAACTTTCCTATGGTACTATAATAAAGACCAGACAGCATGCCCTGCATTCTACATGTTTCCTGTCATTGAGTTCTTCCTTTTTTTCAGCACAAATACCTATTGATCGTATTCTTTCATCTCTTAAATGTCATTGCTATAAATTTTAAAGCGACTCAAAGAGGTATGTACACAACCTAGCAGCATTAAAGCCCAATAGCCTTTGGCAAAATAAAGTTTAGTGGTATTCAGCACTGTTTTTCTGGCTCGGAAACCAGAAAATAAAAACAAACAGCATCTATTTTTAGAATACTGCAGTGAATTACAAGTTTTTTATTTTGTTGTTTGATTCTAAGTAGGTAGGAAGGTGGGGAAGAAAGGCTATTTATTCTTCTTTTTTAATTTTTTTTGAGACCAGGTATTTTTGAGACTAGCTATTTCTGCCCGTGGAACCGTAGGCTCATGTTGCCCAGGGTACCACAGGCTCAAGCAATCCCTAGCCTCAGCTTCCCAGGTAGCTGGGATTATAGGCGCCACCATGCCCAGCTATTTTTTTTGGGGGACTAGGTCTCCCTATACTGCCCGGAGAGTGGGACTTCAACTGTGATCCCTTGTACCCGCCGCGGCTTCCTAGGCTGCTGCTTACAGGCATGCACTACCGTACCCAGCGACAGATTTATTCGTAAGGAGGGATTAGCATTTAAGGCTTAAAACAATAAAATCGCGAAAGCACAAACTACTTTAAATGCTAATAACATAAAAGGTGATATTTAGTAGTTTACCTGTCAAATATGTAGAACTAGTCAGAGACGACAATTCCGATTTTCTGAAAACAAAAACACTAGAGTCTGTGCAAAACTGCAGTGACACATTTGCCAGCCCACTTTCCCACTCTGGATGAGTATTAATATTCAGATTTAATCTTACTCAGTAGTTTAAAATTCCTCAATGGCTTTTCATGCCTCGTTGGAAAATCTCACCGCTTTTTAAGGCAGTAAAGAGTTCTCCATGAGCCAGCCACCTGCTTTTTCCCCCAACTTGGTTTTCCCACCACCTCCTCCTACCAAGCTTACGCTGTAGCCCAACTACTTTCAAAATGAGTTCCAAGGGCTATCAGTCCAAGACTCCTACAGAAAAGGTGAACAATGGCCAAATATTTTTTTGCAAGTCACTGCCAAGGATATTTTTCTCTCTGCGATTTGGATTTATTCTATTATGGAGGCTATAAAGTGCAGCACTTCCCATACCTATTTGAAGACAGAATCATTTTGGTGTAACATCTACTACGCCCAGAATATGTTTTAAAAAAACACTCTTCCTACAAGTACTAAACGCTGTGAAGCTTAGTACCAGTCATGCTGTCTCAGTGCTGGTTGGTGGCCTGGTGATAACCTTGTATCAAGTCCAGACCAAATATCTCCTAATCTGTGGAGGCACGTTCTTATCTCCTCTGCTCCCAGAAAAAAGGATATCCCCTGTTCCTCCCACTGCTAGACCCCAATTACTAAATTTTCTGTTATATTAAAATTACATGCTTTTTTTGTCTTCTGTGACAGTAAAATCCTTTTGTGCCTAGTGTTCATGTATGGCGTTTACTTAATATCTGTTGAATGAATTGCAAACAGGATTTTTAAAAAAAATTACTCTTTAGTACTTTCAGTATTTCCCTTCTCCATGTCAGACTTAAATTTATCTGCAGAGATTTAGTCTTTTAAAATACAATTTATGCTTTGTTAGTGCATTACTTTGCTTTGTTCTCAGATGACTAGTGTTCATAACTACACAGTCCAACTAATGAAATTACATACTTAATTGACTAACCTTTAGCCAGTCATAACACTTTCACTTTAGGAGAGCAGGACTTTCAGAGATGGGAAAGATTCTGATGGTATGCCATATACTTTACCGAGAGCTTTTTTTCTAAAAGTGGGCAACGAGAAACATCAGACATTCACAGCTCTAAAGAACACCTTAAGTTAGTGCAATCTTTAAATTCTAAAACATAAAAACTGGGACTAATCACTGACTTTCCTGCTCCTCATCATTTGTGTCAAGACTCTCCTACCATCCTTTGCCATGTTCTCGTTTATCTGTTGCTTGTCTCTCACCCTAATAGACTTAAGCAATTCAGGGAAGTAGATACTCAACCACTATGATTACTAACTCAAAAGTTACTGAATGAAGATACTTTTTTTTCTCCAGCTCACTAAATAAATTTCCAAAAGCACTCTTCTAAGCTAGCTTATGTCCCTGGGGGTGGTATAATCGAAAAGACTAGAAAGCAACTAGAATTCCTGACATGCTACATGTGATCCTGTGTTAGTTTTAGTTCTCAGCAGGAAGATGAGGACATATGCCCTAATTGACTTTCTGAAGAGCTGAGATCATTCAGAAAGTCAATATATATCTCATTTTAAAGAGGGTATTAAAATTATTCCATAATGAACATCCTAAAAAAAATTGCCTTCTGTAATCCAGTATGTAGTTCTAAACCTCGATTAATCAGGTATTATACAAAGTCTCAACAAACACCAAAAAAGTCACAAAGGGTGATTCCAGGGCAAATTGATAGCTGTGGCCTCTGTCACTAATACTAATTATACACTTATTCACCCCCTCCCATTGGAAGGGACAACTTTTGCAGTTTGTTGTAACTCAAGAGCAAGCTCCGTGCACTGGGAATTTTTCAGTAAGGAAGTATACGTCTTGATGCAATTACCACTACATTTTCAACAAATTTTAGTGTATCATAAGAAACATGGCAAAACAGTTTTGATATCAAATGCTGTTATGTTCTGGCTCACATTATTCATACCCCCACCCCCAAAACCAGAAATAGGATATAGCAATAAATGCTTGCATGATTCACCTTTCACTTATCAAGATTTATCATTTTAACTGCTCACAATAAAATATCCCTCTCCTAAATCATTCCACTTATTCCTGGTCTCCATCATCTTGAGTTTACAAAGGTCTTTCAGAGAGAAAA
>PVHY01021012.1:0-24603 GCA_004024945.1 Uropsilus gracilis
CCTACAGGGACCATGGTTCCCTCTCTAAGTTAGTGTTTGCAGGAAACTTACCTTCCATATTTGAGGCGGCGACCCTCCGGTTACACTGGCCTCAATACCAGTGGCCAAAGGAATGGAACATTAGTTGGTAATTACATCCCATTCCTTTGGCTTTCCTCATACTCGCCTGTGCCAGATGTCTCAATCTGTCAGGACACCTTGACTGATTTAAAACTGCCTCCATGAAAAATCTTGCCACCAATACCTGGTAGATTCAACTTATTCATGGTATTCTTAGAGATTGTGCTATGCAAGAGAGGTGACCTCTCTTGAATGTCAGAACAAACATCCAAAGACATATTTTGTGTCTCGCCGGAAACTTTTCTGGCTGCCAAATTAAAAACTCACATTTTCTCTGACATTTGCTCCACGTCTGGAACCCCCTCTCGAATGGCTTTTCTCTTTCTATCTCTTAGTCGTGCCAGTGAGTAGCTGAAGTAAAGCTTGCTTTGTTGCCCTGGGCTTCATGAGTTGAATGATCATTCCTAATATTAGGATACTCTGGAATATGTCAAATATCTATCATTAATAGTGTTTTTGCCACCTTATTTTTGGGAGGGCAGTCATTTGTAAGAAATTTTGTAAGTTGTGATTTCCCTGGGAATAACTTTTAATTTCTCAGGATTGTTGAGAACTGCTGCTGTGAAAACAATGTGGATGGGCTTTCTATATGTAACACTTAAAATATTAAAAATACTCTGTCATACAGTAATATTAATGGGTAATCATAATTTAATCTTAAACCATAATCATAAAGTAATCAATTTAAATCTTTGCTATTCTACAAAATAATCTTTTAAATTAGTAAAGTTGAACTTTATTACCTTTAAAAGGTTTTTGGTACTGTTTTTTAAATAAGATCGTCTCATGTATAAATATGTCTGAAGTATATATTGAAGTTTAAAAAGTAAAAAGATGAGTGTAGTAGAAAACAAAATCTTTGAAAACCAATCATAGTTTTATATTTTAATTATGAAGAATTATCATTTGTTAAAAATTATGTATAAAACTTTATACAGAAAGACATGTTTAGTTTTTTTAAACAAACTTTCTGAATCCTATAGCTTGGCCCTATTACAACAATAATAAATCAACTGATATTTTAAGTATCCTGAAATTTTTTGATGTAATGCTAACTAGAGAAACCGAATTGTTCCTTTATGACTATTTCCTATTTAAAACTGCCTCCATGAAAAATCTTGCCACCAATACCTGGTAGATTCAACTTATTCATGGTATTCTTAGAGATTGTGCTATACAATTTTATTTTTTGGCTTTTAAGTTATGTATTTGACAAATGTGACATATTTTTGTTCCTCAACTCCTAAATTAATTTTAAGACTTTCATTCCTATATTGCAACAGATCATTTTACAATTATTGCACTTTTAAGTTAAGCTTTCAAATTTATATGGGCATTTTTATAAATTGAAATTCAGCCTGGATTAAATTAAATGAGTCCCAAAATCTTTCATTTTAAAGGTTAAATCAAACAGTTCTTGTCCCAAGACTATCTACCTGTGTCCATACAGGTATCTCTAACAAAGCTTTCCCTTAAAAGCAGCAGTTATCAGCAGGTCTCTGCCCACCTGTGTCTGTACAGTCACCTCTTTCCCCCCTTTTTCTTTCCTAATAAACCTGTTCTTTTAAAATGCAATAAATAAGAAATAAAAAACAGGATACATTTATAATCTCTGTTGTCCAACTGTTTGATGCAAACACCCCTATATAGTCATTGTATAGAATCCATGCATTATTTATTTGATGCGCACATTAAAAATACACAGATGAATCTTTTAGCTCATCCCACAAAAAACAGTGCATTAATCAAAGATAATTCTTTTAAGATTTGAGGTAGAAATAATTTTCACCATGTTTTTTTAAAAAAGTTTTTTAAAAACTTCCCAAATGGGTAAGTGCCCATTTTTTATCTTTTTCATTTTTATTAAAAATATTTTTTTAAGTGTGCTGGTTGGGTAAAGGTAATAGCTCTATATTAATATGTAATTTCCCCAGATGTCTAATGAATTACATTTTCTAAGAAACCTATGTTGTGTTCATCAGAGCACTGTTTTGAATGAGGTAACTCCAAACGGGATGGGGGTGGCGATAGATGTTTTTAATTTTTTTGAGAAAATAAATAGTAAAGTGCATTTGTATGCTAAGAGCAGGAACAGGCATCTTGTAACAACACTAGATTGCCTTTCCTCGATAGCTATTTTAAATGTCCTGGAACTAGAGCTGCTTCTCTCACTTCCCTTAAGTGTAGTCAATTGTAAGAAAGTGGTTCCTCAAGCAATAGTTGTTATCTGAAGAAAGAATGATGAAAATGCTGCTGTGTGACCTATGGGAATAACCGCTGGTCAGAGTTTTCTTTTCAGGGTTCTTTTTGTGGAAACATCAAGTGAAAAAAAAGGGAAATATTTTCAGCATCATTCTAGTAATATACTCATCTCTTTAAATGATTGTTGGCCTGTGTGAACTCTTTAAGAACAGGACCTAGTCTGAATCCTTCCAATCTTCTTCAAAGCTAAAACAATGGCTAAAACTTGAAATTTTTCATTGATCCACAGATTAAAAATGTTTACTAGTGTATTCTTGATTTCTTAGTTTCATATTTTACCTAAGAATTTATTTCTTCAGGCTCTTATCTGGCCTCATAGTGAAACTGCATTGGATATTTTACTAAAGGTTTCCCCAATATTAAGTGTTAGGTGAACCATAGTAGACCCTCCATAAATATTTGTTGCTAGAGGAATTGATGAGCTATAAAACTATTGAGTGCTTTTTTTTAGGTGAATGGCATAGATGTTGTTCAGTCTCATTTTGAAAAATGCAAGTCTGTGAACTCAATGATGAATGGAATTATGAAGCACAAGTGAGCTCTTTCACACTCCCAAGGACACAGCTCATCCTATGCTTCTGGACATTTCTTGCCTGTTCATTACTATGGCTATTATCTAGGTTGTTGCACTACCACTGCATCTGTACAAGCTTATAATTTGCCTGTATGGCCTGTTTCTGCTGTTATGATTGTATTTTCCCACCACATTCCATGACCTTGAGTGTAAGTACCTTGTTAGTCTTTGTTATATATCTAACATACAAGGCATAACTTGAAATATGATATCACTTAAGATTTGTTTAAATGGTATTTTGTAATGTTACTAATCTTTACCATGTTTTCTAATCTTTTATTACTACAGTACTGTCCAGCATATATGTGGCTTTTATATCAGATGTCACACAAGTGTTTCAAGGCAGCTGTGAGATTTAAAAGCAAAAATTCTTTTTCATATGTCTGTGTCATCCCAGACATACATGTGCTGCCTGATGGCAGTGTGCTGCACCACCTATGACTATACTTGCCAAAATTTTGAACCTAAATCTGACTGTGCCTCTAGATGTAATTACTAATTTGTAGAAAATACAGGGATGAGAGAAACATATTATTGTACACCATATAAATGTCACCAGAATTGAAACTGCAAAGGAGAAATGACCCAGTTTCTTTAAAAAAAAAAAAAGCCAGAATAGAGATGGAAATTAAGCCTACAGATTAAGAGAAATTTAAGACACACATCAACCAATCTAATATGAGCCTTTTTGGTTCCTGATTTGACCAAACTATAACAAATGCATTTGTGAGACAATCAGGATAACTTGAAAATTGGCCTGATACTTGATAATAGTTGATATAATGGTATTGTGGTTATGTTGAAAACAAGAGTCCTTATCTTTTAAAGATACAGTCTCAGTTATTTATGGTTGAAATGATATCTGGACTTTGCTTCAAAATAAGTCTGTGGATGTTAAGTGTTCTGGAGGTATTGATGATACAAGATTGGTCTTGATATTTGTTATAGCTGGGTAATGGTTACATGATGGTTCATTTAATATGTTCCCCTACTTTTGTATGTTTGACATTTTCATAATAAAAACTTAATAAAAATTGTTATGAGAGTTTTCATCGAAGCTAATATATAAGATTTAGAGGGGAAAAAGGAACAGTTCTAGATTTAGAAAATGTTGATTCTGGGGTGCCATCCTGGAGTGATTAGCACTTCCCTTACTGCAGACCAGTCTTAGTTTTTCCTTTTAATTTGGTTCTTTGAAGTCAGAAGGGTTAAATTTTCATACCTTATGTTTTTTTACCTTATATTTATACCCTACTTGTAATTTATTTTATTTATATATATATAGGAAAATAGGAGTTGTGACTATTATGTTGAGTGTGATTTCTAATAATACAGTGTAATTCATAATCAATGTGGAACATCAAAGGGGTGGAGCCTCCAGGAGCCAAATTTATGGAATTTTATAAAAATTCGTATGTCATTTTTGAATCAATTTTTAGGGAATATGATGACTGTAGACTTGTTAGTTGCACATTCACTAACTTTTAAAATTTTATTTGAAGGTAGGTGAAACAGGAAGAAAAGTAGTTAACATTCCTCACTGCAATAAACCATCTTGTGTCTCTCGCATACTGCAAACATTCCTTCAGTTTTGCACTAAGCTTACAAAATCATCTAGGTCAGAGTGAGTGAAGCTAATCTGAAACCAAGAGGCATAGCATCTGTCCTGAATTTTGTTGGTCAAGGAGCAAGCCAAAAATGAGAACAACAGATCCCTTCCAGGGAAGATGGACACCTTCGTAATTGTGAAGGGTTGTGAAATAGACACAGTCCATTCTACTTTCTATGTATGTTCCAATCCCAACAGGAAGCAGATCCCCAGGAACAACTGATTCCTGTAAGAGAGGCAATGAAAGGTTTACTCAGCTCCTCTCTACCCACAGGTGAGTGGTGCTTTATATTTCAAGGCTCCCCTTTTAGAAGGAAGCATAAAATACCTGAATAGATTTTATCAGTCTTTCCTTCTAAGTTATTTCCTAATGAGTTTACTCTAATTTTAGCAAGTTGTTAACATTTGGAGGCAAGCAGAGCCAGAGGAATTAAAACCAGTTCTATAAACGAGTTCTAAAACTAGTGGTGATAAATTGAAACAAAAATAGTTTGGAGTCCAACAGGCCATGGTTCAAAACTGGCTTGACTATCTACTATGTTAGCAGGCCTCCACCAAGTTACTATCCCTCTCCTTTCTTTGGTTTTCTCATCTGTAAACAGCACTGCTTTCAAGAAGTGCTTCTTCATATAGGGTAAAGCTGATCTAGGGTTTATGTTCCCAGATGTCATTGCTTTGTTATAGCATAGTTTTTATCAAAATTACTAACCTGAATGTTTCTTTTAACCTCTGATATCCCCTGACTCTGGGGACCCAAATTAGATTGTCCCTAATTTGGCATAGGGCCTAGAACATGGTATCAGAGAGGAAAAGTAGCAAAAGAAACCACTAAGCTCCCTCACGTGTGATTATGACAGTGCACCTATAAAATGTTTAAACTCCCATTGTTATCCACACTGTATCCCAAGAAGATTCCCCAGATAGTCAACAGGTGACCTCCTCCAGAATTGTGGTATCTGCCAAGGGACTAAGGGCAAGAAAGACCATCCTCATCTTTAAGTATGATAGACAAGAGGACAAGGTTAACTCTGTGCAGAGAACCTCAAATGACTGATGAGTCTGCAGGGTGCTTCTTCCAAGGCCCAAGGCATAATTAACAATAGGAGGGTCACCAGTCTTTATTTTCAGGAGACTCCAGTATGTAGCCAGCAGTTACTGCTCTAATTGACATATAGCATGGGGCAGGGGGAGCTAGTAAGTCAATTCCTTGCATCAGAAGGCCAAGACCATCATGGGTGATCCAGAAATTCAAAGATGAGTAAGAGGAGGTTGCTAAGCGTCTATAGTGAATGAATTTCTGGGAGCCACTAATAGGAGTGCCTGTAAAATTGTATTTGCAAGAACCTAGTCTTTTGTGGAAGGGGGCACCATTCAAAGTAGGCCTATTTCCAAGTAGCAGAATAAATGGACTTAAAATTTGTAAATGAAGAATATGGTGCCGCCAAAACTCCCCCCAATAGATGTTGGGCTTGTTTTAAAGTTGGTACTGATATTCAGTAGTGGTTTATCAATTGTCAAGGGTGGAGCAGTTTTCAGTTCACTGATTAATTTTCAATAACTTTGTCCAAAATGGCAAGGTTTTTCCACTATATGTGGCCATGGCCCATTCCTTTTTCAGCATGTACCTTTTCAAATATCTGTCCTGAATGAGTATTTTCAAGGAATCCCTTGGAAGAGGATGGTATCAGTGTAGTATCATACCTGTGCTCTTGGAGAAAGTGGAATTCAATGAAGTTCTTGCCTGTAAAGATGACATGATAGCAGAGCTGGTTACATATGCAATTGTTAGGAGTCACGTGTGGACTGAAGAAGAAATTGAGACGGAAGAGATGGATAGCGATCTGTGAGGCTAGCCCACAGAACGGGGATCCTGGGAAGCATGTCCAGGTTCAACTTTAATGAAGTTGAGATGCCACTTATATTACCCCAGCCAGGAAATGTTAGAATGATGTAATGAGGAAGTAGCAAAGTGTACATGACATGCATCAGGCAGGATGTGGGGATGTGTGATAACAGGAGAATTTACCTTTGGGGCAACAGCCATTACTAATAGGTCATATGTCTCTTGGAACATTCCAAAGAGGTTAGGAAGCTGGGTTACAGGTGAGAGATGTGCAATCGCATACCCTCTAGTGTGCCAGAGGGGGCTAGATAGGAGGTGTTCCTCTTATCTGAAGCTCCATCTCTCTACCTGCTTCCACATTCCACATGCAATTAGTAGCCAGATAAAGGTGTCTCATTCTCATTTGACGGGTAAAGAAACTGACACTAAGAGGCTTTTTTGAAATGACACTAAACTGTATTAACTAAATCTTTAACAAAATCATCACCAGTTTCTGATTTGATCAGCAACAATTTCCATAATATTAGTTCTGGAAGTCTAAATGAGTGGGATTGTGGCATTGAGGCTTTGGTAATACATCGGGAAGTCCACTCATTCTAAGATGAACAACAGAACAAATTAAGACTTTCAAAAGAAGTAATAGGGATAATATATCATACAGGGCCTCCTGGAGAATCTCGCCCAGTCCTGCAGAACATTACAACCAACTGGCTGCTATAGCTGAGTGTGCAAAAGGGTATTCCACAGATATATCAAGAAAGCTAATTTAAGATGGTGGGGACCATGATAAGACCTGTGAATTCCATGATCATAAACCCATTGCTGCACTTCTCTTGCTAAAATGTCCCTTGATCAGAAGCAATGCCGTATGGAATACCATGGTGGTGTTAAGGCATGCTGTAAGTCCATGGATGCAAGGAAGGCAAATCTGTATCCAGAGTGTTTATTGTAGTAAGAACAAAACACCGCCCCTTCAATATTGAAGGTTGTCCAGTGTCATCAATCTGCCATGAAGCAGCAGGCAGATCACCCTGGGGAAGGGTACTATAATAGGGACCCAATATTGATCTTTGCTGCTACCAGATCAGGCACTCAGTAGTGGCCACAGCCAGGTCAACCATGTAACTCCATATTGTGTAGTTCATGCATCACTTCCATAACTACCACCTTGGCCGCTTGGTTCATAAGCCACTAGGTGATAACAATGTTGGCTGGGAAAAGAGGCTGATATATTCACAGAATGGGTCCATCTTATCCACTTGATTATCAGAATCCTCCTCTGATGAGATCATCCTTTGGTGATCTGGGACACAAATGTCTAATTTATGTATTTTGCCCATTATGAGAGATCAATCTATATACCTCATCCCAAAATTTCCTTGTCACTAATTTCCAATTTATGTTTCTTCCAAATACCTTTGCCCATCTGGCCAAACCATTGGCCATAACTCATGAGTCAGAATATAATTCCATGTACTGCCAAGAAAAATGAACAGCTGAGTATATAGCTCAATGTTCTGCCATTTGGGAAGTTTTTACTTCACTGCTGCCCCTCAGTTATATCCTAAAAGTGGGTCTGTAATGCTATAAATACCTGCTTTTGGGTGGTCTGCATATTATGCAGAACCATCAGTGAACCAGGCCTACATCTTCTCTTTCCCTGTCAAATGACTGTGGAAACTACCTGAGACCCTAGGTACAGGCTAAGGGAAGGAAAGCAATATCAGAGAAGTGGAGACCATATGTTCCTGTGTCACTTCAACTCACCACACCTTCAGGACCTGCCTGGGCCCTATCATGTACATACCACTTTAATTTCATGACGGCATATTGATGTGAACACCTAACTTTGAAATGATGGGTCAGATAACTCCCAATCCATGATTGGCAGCTCAGATCACATGGTGACTTGGTGGTCCATGGTTAACCATTTAGTCTCTACTAAGGCCTGGTAGTAGCCTAACAGCTACTTCTTGAAAGGAAAGCAGTTATCTTTAGGGTTTTGCTACAAAAGTTTAAGGACCTCTGCTGTAACTCACCTAATGGGACCTGCCTAAAGCTCTAGATAACGTTCCTATCTGTCATTGACAGTTAAGGCATCTGTTTGATCTATTGAATCTTATGACCCATGTGGCAAGTTTGCACAGCAGAGATTTCTATTGTTCTGAGCCCCACTCAAATATATCAGCTTTTTGGGTCATTCATAAAATGGGCTAGAATAACAGACCCAAATGAATATTTTTCCTCCAAAATGCCACGAGGCCTGCAATGCACTGTACCTCTAATTGTAGGAAGGCCGGATGAGGC
Organism: Uropsilus gracilis; assembly: GCA_004024945.1. Classification (NCBI taxonomy): domain Eukaryota; kingdom Metazoa; phylum Chordata; class Mammalia; order Eulipotyphla; family Talpidae; genus Uropsilus; species Uropsilus gracilis. The sequence goes on from PVHY01021012.1 coordinate 8,716, forward strand.
ATTTTATCTAATCTAATCTAATCTAATCTAATCTAATCCAATCTAATCTAATCTAATCCAATCCAATCTAATCCAATCTAATCCAATCTAATCTAATCTAATCTTACTAAGGATGCTTCAACATTCCCCAATCACTGGAACTCCTAGAGATTTCACTTAAGTAGAAGTTATTAATTTTTCTTGTATTTCCCATATCCTGGCATATAAATATTCTACAAATGAGTCTAGAGTAGTTACTACTACTGCTCCATGGCTCTAATCAGTGCAATGTTATCATTGTAATGGACCACTGTGGTATCTTGAGGAAAAGAAAGGTGGTCAAGATCCAGCTCAGTAAAGTATGATTATAGGGCTGAGGAGCTGACATAGCTGTGAGATAGGACAGTGAAGGGGTATTGCTGGTCTTTACCACTAAAAGTAAACAGTTAACAGGTGTGGAGGAAAAGGCATTTGCCAGATTCATAACTGCATTACTAAATCCTAAGTTAAATACCAAAGGATATGGTAATTCTTTCAAACACTAAAACCACATCTATACAACAGCTGCTATTGGAGCCACATGGTTAAGCCTCCAAGATCTGTTTCCTGCACAGGCCAAATAGGTGAGTTGATATATATGCATATATTATATATATATATATGTTTATATGTAAGTGTGTGTGTGTGTGTGTGTGTGTAGTATACCACCAAGAGAGGCTGTGGGTCTTTGTGCAATTTGCTCCAATATAGTATTTGTCTCTTCAGAGGCCGAAACTTCACCTTCTTATCATTCTTCTGTCAAGCACACACTGCCTGTTGGCTTTTGCCCATGAGTCACTGAACATGCAACAGGGTGCTTTGGTGAGGGTGTTTTCCAGGGCAAACAACATGGAAATACACTATTTAACAGTGTTCCCTTTTCCATGTACAGTTGTTGCATGGTTTACTTTGAACTTACACAGCAGCAGTGGTCCAGTACACCCCAGTGGGTGCACATCTTCAGGAACTGAGGAAATGCAAGTGTACTAAAACAAGAAGCCGAAGGTGCTTGCACACTTATCATAGCTGAGGAAGTGTGCAGGTGGTGGCCAGCTACTTTTTTCATGTAACTGTGATATTTTGTATATCTAGCTTACTTTTTTTCTCAACATAAGACTCCCCCTTAATAATGGATGCTTTCTGGGCAACATCCACTTTGTTGTTGGTCTTATTATTGACATTTCCCCTGGTGGCAACACTGTTCTCACTTTGTCTCTAGAAGTCCGCCAGCACCCAAAAATAAACTATTTGGAGTCCCTCAAATAGAGTATACCAGAGAGCTTTTCATGTCAAGTGTTGTAGTCTTCATAACTGCCAGTTACTGACACTTCCAGTTGAAAGGGGCCCTTACTATTGACAGGCTCAAGTGGAAATCTTTACAGCTTGTTAGGTCATTACTAGGAATTATTTTTAGTTAGGGCCACATTTTTAAAAAATAGTTACCTTTGAGAAATTTTGTAGGCTGACCCCTACATTTTGTAATTTAAATTTCTTAGAATAGAAAAAAAAAACTAAACTAAGCAGGGTTAAATGCTAAAGACTCTGTTTTTTCTTCTCCCTCACCCCCCCCCCTTCCAACCACCACCCATGATTTATTTTCCAGCTGCATTCCTGGGAACCTCAAGAACAATGTTACTTCTCTAACATAATTTTTTAAAGATAACGATAGCATCAGGGCAAGCCTCTGCCAGCCATTATGGGCTGCTAACCCTGGAGGGACACTCTGATGGAGGATGGAGATTATCACAGTAACTCATGATACCTACACTGCCTGGTAACTCCTGGGAATGTGAAGACCTTCACTTCCCTTTGCATCCTGTACCTCCTCACATTCCTTCCCTCTGTAGATAATCATAATACCCCACCATTAAGGAGACCTGCATCTTTGGAGTGACAACCCAATTGCTCAATTCCTTGGTGGTTGTTTTGTATAATAAATTCCTTTGTGCAAAGACACTATTGTATTTCAGAGTTTGACTTTCTGGACATCCAGTGAAAGGACCAGTTTGTAATTGGCCAAGTTGGAGCCTCAAATACGAAACAGATTTATCAGATATTGTACTTACTTTTGTTTGCTGGAGGTTTATTTTTTGCTTGATATTTTTAAGGTAATCAGTGTTTATTGGGTTCAGGATTATGCTGTGGACACTGTTCTACATGATGACCAAGAACACAAGTGGGTTGCTAGCCACTGAGTCTTATCAGTTTAATCTTCTAGCTCTGGTTACTCATATATTGGATCACATACTCAGAGCAGTATGTATGCAATAACTAGTCCTTCAAGTCAAAATAATGTCATTCATGATGTTACTAGAACACATCTGGTAAGGTTTCAGCTTTTCCTAGGTCTCAGCCTATCCACTGGTAAGAAATCATAAGAGTTTGACTGTCCTTGTTTCACCACAGTAATCCATTTTAATCTGACTCACATGAAAGCAAATTGGCTTTGAGCATATAGATCCAATGGGATGCCTAAGCAGGTGTCAGCTGTGTTCAATACTGCACATCAGAATCCTTCAGTCTGCACAATCAATGAATTATTAACCATTATGATTTCTGAAACCACAGATATCCTGAAGAAAATTTTTCTAGGCCTATGTCTAGGCTTCCATTCTGGTAATTTGTTGAATAGGATTTGAAGGCTATACCAGAAGCACAATAAAAGATTATTTGATGATGTCAATAGATGGAGGTCCCTTGATTTATTCTTTACATCTAAGAATGAACTGGAGGAACACTCATTGAGGGTGCCTTGCAACTTGTGGTAAGACTAAAACACCTTTTTCAGTTCAGAGACCAACACAGACTGGAGGAGATTCATGGAGGTTATGGAGAAGATTCATGCTTGTCAGGTAGGTGGACAAAAACACCTGGACACTGTAGTCTGGAGAAGGAGCAGAGACAGCAGGACTGCCAGCAGCCAAGGGTTTTGGGAAGGGGAAACCCAGTTGAAGCTCACACAGAAGAGCTTGGGAGCTCTATACAGGCCAAGTTCCCAGTAAGAAGAAAAAAAAAGTTGCTCTAGACAGTTCTTCCATTCCCTCCAGCCTTGGAACTCAAAAAGACCGTGTCTAGTGCATTGACAGGGTTCAGACAGCCAAGTCACAGATCTGTAACTCCAGATCTATAATACCACAAACATAAACCAGCTTGCCCCCAGCATTTTTGTGACAGTGGCTGAACCCATTCTCACTTCTCCCTGCTGACACAGCACCTATAAAATATAGACCTCAGTATTACCAAAACCAGCAAAGGCAAAAGAAATAAAAATCAAACCAAATCAAATCAAGCACAGTGTCAACTGCTGGTGCTGTCTAAAGCCACTAGGATAAGTAATTCAATGCTCAGTACTTGAATCAGTAACAGACTTGAACACTCTTAAGTTTACTATTTAACTAGCAAAAAGGGCATAAAAGTATAATGTATGGAAAGTTGAGACCTCCCATTATGACATCCCAAGGAGAGAAAAATTCTTTAAGATCCAACACAAAGAAATGGAAGATTATATTTCTCTATTAGAGAGAAAGCTAAAATTGCTATAATAAAAAAGCTCAAGTCCAGGTTGCTCAGACCTCCAATCACCCTTAGAAAGTTGCTGCCCTACTACTGTAGGACCACCTGCCAGCACCTCAGGAACCCAGCACATATTCTAATACAGGTCACTCAGAGTCTTCACTGACATTATCAACCCCCAACACTGGTACAACTCAGCAGCACCTCAGGAATTAGCATAGGGTCCAGTCTGGGTCATGGTGGGCCCTAGGTGCCCTCAGCTGAGTGCCCCTGTTCAGTATAGGAGGGGTGGCTACACAACTAGCAGAGGCTAGATTTATAGCAGTGAGATCTTGAGAAGAGAAAAAAAATGAGTTAGAATAACAAAACAAACAAGAGCAGAAGTCCAACGGGGCATATAATACCACATATGGAGAAGATATCTTCAGAACCAAACCACTAACACAGATAAGGTAGTTCCTCCTATCAAATACAGAAGCCAAGCTTGCCAGATATAGAAGAAAAAAAGAAATGAACAAAGAAAAATGAAGAATCACTTTATGAACTATCTAATACCATGAGGAAAGGCAATATAAGAATAATGGAGTTCTTGAAGGGGAAGAGAGAGAAAAAGGAACAGAGAACACATCCTGAAAAATAATAGAAGAAAACTTCTAAAACATGAAAGAACAAAGACAGAGAATTGAATAATGAATAATGAATTAAATAGAATCACAAAGCTAGGGATAAAATGGCAGTGATGGATAGTTACATGTCAATAATCATTCTTAATATAAAAAGACTAAACTCACCAATAGAGTCCAAGCATATAGTTGGATTAAAAAACAGAATCCAAGGAGATGCCAGAAGTCACCTGCACCAGCACCAGGCCTTTGAGAGGGTCCCTTTTTTGTGTCACTGTTGCCACAGATCTGGAGAACCACCCCATTCACCCAGGTTCCTGATGTAACCCACCCAATCTTTCCCCCATCCAGGAGAGATGCCGGAAGTCACTGGCACCAGCGCCACAAGTGGCACCAGCACAAATTAGTAAACTAAACTACAGATTTACTTGCAATCTGGAAAACTTTACTATCAGCATGCCGACCTACACCAAAGCTATGGTTTCTCAATATGGAGAACAAGTCAGAAAGCAAAACACAGTAAGGAGGAAAACTGTAGATATGCAAACAAGCCCTACAGGAAATAATCCATCACCATCAAAGAAAAGACAGTCTCCAGAAAACACCAAGGAAGACATTGAAGAAATGATGTGTATCTCAAAGATTCGAACATCAACATGTTAAATGCACTCTAACAGTTAAGAGAAGAATCAGAAAAAAGGACAACAGAATGATAGAAGCATTTAATGTACTAAGGGAAGAAGTAGAAAAATATAAAAAAAGAAAGCATCAATATGTATAACCTAATCACCGAACTGAAGAATGAAAACGAATCCCTAAAAATGAAATTGAAGGAGACCCAGGATTTAAGAGTTGCAATAGAGGAGCTCAAAAATGAGGGGAAAGCCATGGAAGCAGATTAGATGAAATAGAAGAATGACTCAGCACACTTGAAGATACAGAAATAGAGAGAAAAAGAGAGAAAAACAAAGAAGACTGAAGAAACGCTCTGATATATGTCCGATTCCTTAAAGGGAAGAAACATAAGAGTAATACGAATCCCAGAAGGAGAGGAGAGAGCCATGGGAACTGAAAGGCTTTTCAATATAGTAATAGAGGAGAACTTACCAAATCTGAAGAAAGAAATAAAAATAGACATACAGGAAGCAAAAAGGACACCAAACTACTTTAATGAAAGAAAAGCCACAGTGAGACACATCATAGTAAAACTTCCAAGAACCCAAGATAAGGAAAAAATGAGAATGGCTCGAGAAAAGAAACAGATAACCTACAAAGGAAAATCCATTAGACTGACCTCAGACTTTTCTGAAGAGACACTCCAGGCAAGGAGAGAATGGAATCATATTTACAAAAAAACTCCAAGAAAAAAAGTGCTAGCCAAGAATACTCTACCCTGCAAAGTTATCCTTCCTCTATGAAGGAAAAATTAGAACCTTCTCCAACAAGAAAAGTCTCCAGAAATTTGCTACCACTAAACCCCCACTCCAAAGAAATTTTGCAGGAAGCCTCAAGATCAAAAATATAAGAAGAGCAAATAAAACAAAAAAAGGAAACCAAATCAAAACCCTAAGATGACCACCAGGAAACCATTAGAATCTCAAACATCAATAATCACCCTAAATGTCAATGGTCTAAACTCAGCAATCAAAAATAAAGAGTTGCAGACTGGATCAGAAAACAGAACCCAACATTTTGCTGCCTCCAAGAAACACATCTGATCTCTAGGGATAAGCACAGACTAAAGGTGCAGGGCTTGAAAACTACACTACAAACAAATGGCCCCCACAAGAAAGCAGGGGTTGCCATTCTTAGACAGAGCAGACTTCAAATTAAGAAAAGTGACAAAAGATAAAGATGGCCATTACCTAATGGTTAAAGGGTCAATCCACTAAATAGACATAACAATAATCAACATATATGCACCTAATAAGGGAGCACCAAAATTCATAAAACAACTACTAGTAGAACTGAAATCAAATATCGATGAGAATACATATTTGGTAGGAGATTTCAACATGCCACTCTCATAAAAAGACAGTTCAACAAAACAACGACTACACCAAGTCACAAAAGCTTTAAAGGAAGATCTAGACCAAATGGACCTAATAGATATATACAGGACACGGCAGCCCCAAGGAAAAGAATATACTTTCTTTTCAAATGCACATGGTATATTCTCTAAAATTGACCAGTATTAGACCACAAGACAAACCTAAACAAATACACAAAGATTAAAATAATACCAACCTTTTTCTCCCATCATAAAGGCATCAAATTAGAAATCAACAATGAAAAGAAAATAAGGAGAATAAACACTACATGGAGACTGAAAAACAGGTTTTTGGAAGATCACTGGATAAAAGAGAAAATCAAAGAAGAAATTAAAAACTACATGGAGGCAAACAACAAAGACAACACAACGTTCCAAAATGTGTGGGATGCAACAAAAGCAGTAATAAGAGGAAAGTTCATAGCAGTACAAGCTCAAATAAAAAGAAATGAAACAGCCCAAAGAAATACTCAAATCTCCCAACTTGAGGACCTAGAAAAAGAGCAACAAAAAATCAAAATCCTAGCAGTAAACAAGAAATAAGAAAAATAAAAGCAGAGATTAATGAAATAGAAATCAAAAAGACCATCGAGAAGATAAACAAAACCAAAAGCTGGTTCTTTGATAAAAGTAAATAAAATTGATAAATCCCTTGCAAGGCTTGCAAAGAAAAGAAGAGAGAAAACTCAAATAAACAGGATCATAAATGAAAACGGAGATATAACAACAGACCCAGCAGAGATCCAAAAGATAACTAGAGACTACTACGAACATCTGTACACAAACAAATACAGCAACCTGGAAGAGATGGACAAATTCATGAAACAATACAGTCATCCATAATTGAACAAAGAAGAAATAGAAAACTTAAACAGGTCAATCACAAGCAGTGAAATTGAGGCAGTCATCAGAACTCTCCCTAAAAACAAGAGCCCAGGTTCAGATGGTTTCACAAATGAATTCCACCAAGCTTTCAAAGAGAAACTATCATTGGTAGTGTTAAGACTCAAAAAACTGAGAAAGAAGGAAAGCTATCAAATACCTTTTAAGAAGCAAAAATTACACTAATTCCAAAACCAAATAAAGATAGTGCAAAGAAAGAGAACTATAGACCAATCTCCCTAATGAACACAGATGCAAAAATTCTAAACAAAATCCTGGCAAACCAAATCCAACATTGCATAAAAAGGATCATCCATCATGACCAAGTGGGATTCATCCCAGGGGCACAGGGATGGTTCAACATCCGAAAATCAATCAACATAATCCATGACATCAACAAAGAGAAAAACAAAAACCATATGGTCATATCAATAGATGCGGAAAAAGCATTCAATAAAGTTCAGCATCCTTTCATGATGAAAGCCCTGGAAAAATTGGTATAAAAGGAACATACCTCAAAATAATAAAAGCTATATATGACAGACCCACAGCAAATATCATCCTCAATGGGGAAAAACTGAAACCATTTCAATTAAGGTTTGGAACCAGGCAAGGATGCCAACTCTCTCCACTCCTTTTCAACACAGTTCTGGAAGTCCTAGCTAGGGCACTAAGACAAGAGACACATAAAGGAATCCAAATAGGAAAAGAAGAAATACACCTATAATTATATGTGGATGATATGATACTCTATGTAGAAAAATTGACAGAAAAGCTAATTGAAATGATAAACCAACTCAGTAAGGTAGCTGGATACACAAAATCAACACACAAAAACCAACAGCATTCATATATGCAAAGAATCAATCAGAAGAATAGGAAATTAAAAAAAACACCCATTTACCATTGCACCAAAGAAAATTTAATACTTGGGAATAAACCTAACAAAAGAAGTAAAAGACCTATACAAAGAATACTATAAAACATTCTTAAAAGAAATAGAAGATGATGTCAAAAAAATGGAAAGACATTCCCTGTACATGGATCGGAAGAATCAACATTATCAAATGGCCATACTACCAAAGGCAATTTACAGATTCAATGCAATTCCAATAAAGATCCCAATGACATATTTTAAAGAGATAGGACAAAAATTATTGAAATTCATATGGTACAACGAAAGACCCCAAATAGCAAAAACCCTTTTGACAAACAGAAGAGAGAATGGAGGTATTACTATTCCATATTTCAAACTATACTGCAAAGCCATAATACTTAAAACAGCATGGTACTGGTACAAAAACAGAAAAACAGAACGATGGATCAGAATCGAATACCCAGAAATAAAACCACACATATATGGTCGACTAATCTTTGACAAAGGGCAAAAAACACACTCTAGAACAAGGATAGCCTCTTCAGTAAATGGTGCTGGGAACACTGGATCAAGACATGTAAAAAATGGACCAGGACAACACCCTTACACCCTGTACAAAAATTAACTCAAAATGGATAAAGGACCTGGAAGTGAGACCTGCAACCATAAAATACATAGAAGAAAACCTGGACAAAATCTTTCATGAATTTCACCTCAGAAATCCATTTTGGGAAAAAACTATGGCTGGTAAAAAAAAATGAAGGAAAACACAAACAGCTGGGATGCTATCAAACTAAAAAGTTTCTGTACAGCAAAAGAGACAAAAAACAAAACAAAAAGAAACCCAACCGACTAGGAGAAAATTTTTGCCCTCCCAGACAAGTGACAAGGGTTTGATAACAAAGATCCACAAAGAGCTCTTACTGTTCAACAAAAACAAAGCAAAAAACTCAGTCAAAAAATGGGGAGAAGAACTAAAAAGACACTTAACCAAAGAGGAGATACAGATGGCTAAGAGGCATATGAAAGAATGCTCTACATCACTAATAATCAGGGAAAAGCAAATTAAAACCACAGTGAGATGCCATTTTACACCATTAAGAATGGCCCATATAAATAAAACAGTCAACAAGTGTTGGCAGGGATGTGGAGAAAAAGGATCTCTCTTATACTACTGGTGGGAGTGCAAACTGGTCCAGCTACTATGGAAGACTGTGTGGAGGACCCTCAAACGATTGAAAGTGGAATAACCATTCAGCCCAGCAATCCCATTACTGGGAATCTACCCTGAAGACATGAAAACACTAATTCAAAAGGACACCTGTATGCACATGTTTATTGCAGCTGTTTACAATTGCCAAGATTGGAAACAAACCAAATGCCCCCAAACCAACAATTGACTGAAAAAATGTGGTATATGTACACCATGGAATACTACGCATCATTCAAGGAGGACAAGCATATGCCATTCGCAGCAATACGGATGGAACCAGAAAGACTCACATTAGCAGAAATAAGCCAAGAAGAAAAAGAGAAATACAGGATGGTCTCACTTACATGATGGATATAAGGAAAAACAAACAAATAAGAAAAAATAAAAACAACCAATGGGACTGAACAATGGAGCGAGAGAGGAAGAGGGGGAAGAAGGTGGGGGAGGCGAAGGGCACAAAAGAGTATGATGGTTAACAGGGGTTAGGGAAGTGGGAAAGCCCCGGGATACACAATAATATGATATAAATATAAATACACATATATATGCAAATTTTAAAAATTTAAATTAAAATTTTAAAAAATCACAGAGATAGTTGACATTCTCTATGGGTATCTCTTCAATCCTATTCCCCATTATACATTCCCAGAAATAATAATCAGTACACTGGGTTTGATGTTTGCCATTCCAGTGGTATTTGAAACTTTTAAATCACACATCAGCAAATAATATATTATTTTGCATGACTATAATTTTGTAATTATGGTATTGTAATATGTATACCTATCTATATAACTTGCTTTCTTCCCACAAAAAAATTAAAGAAATTAAAAAAAACAGAATCCAACCTTCTTTTGCCTACAGGGAACACACTGGAGTACCAAGGATAAACAAAGATTAAAATGTCAGAGAATGAAAAACAATGCTGCAAGAAATATACACAAAGGCAGGCAGAACAGCCATGGTTATATTACACAAAACAGACATCTATCTCAACAAACTAACAAGAGACAGGGATGGACACTATATAATGATCAAGAGGCAATACACCAGTAAGATATAACACCCACCAACATATACTTACCAAATGAAGGACCACCAAGATATATCAAACAACTACCATCAATTTGGAAACAGGTATTGGAGAAAAACATGGTTGGAGATTTCAAATCCCCACTCTCACCAATGGACACATCAATGAGACAAAATAAATAGGGACATAATTGCCATTAAACAAAAAGCTAGACCTATGGATGCAATAGATATTTACAGGGAAATACACCACTAAAAAAGCTAAATATACATTTTTCTCAAGTGCACACAGATTATTCTCTAGGACTGATCACATACTAGGTCATGAAACAAGCATCAAAAAATTCATGATGACAGAAATTATACAACTATCTTCTCTGGCCTTAAAGGTATTGAACTAAAAATCAACTACAAAAAGAAAATTCCTCAATACACCGAGAGTGAATAATATATTACTTTACAACCACCAGGTTAATGAAGAAATCAAAAAATGATGAGGATACAACCTTTCAGAATGTACAGGACACAGCTAAAGCAATTCTAAGGGGAAATAATCTAGCATTGCAAGCCTCCATTGATAAACTAGAAAGAGCCCCCCCAAAAACAACTTGTCTCTCATCTCAAAGAATTAGAAAAAGAAGAATCAAAAAATCCAAAAGCCAAGAGAAGGAAATAATAAAAATTAAAGTAGAAATAAAGTAAAAATGAAAAAGACATTACGAAAAAAATAAATCAGTGAACCAAAATCTGGTCTTTTGGCTAGATTCACTAAGAGGGCAAAGATCTAAATATATAGAATTAAAAGTGAAAGAGAAACGACAATGGATGCTGAAGAAATTCAGAGGGTATTAAAATTTTACTATAAACATTTAAATTAAAAAACTGAATGGGTTAGACTGAATAGGGAAGAAATAAAAAACCTGAACCAACAAATCTAAAGCAAAGAAATTGAAAACTCTCCTGAAAACTAAAAGTCAAGGACCAGAGGGCTTCACAAGTGAGTTCTACCAAACCTTCAAAGTCAAAGTAACACCTATCCTGTTCATACTACCTCAAAAAATTGAGAAAGAAAAAATTCCTCCAAATATATTTTACAAGGCCAATATTACACTAATACTGAAGCCAGAGACAACACAAAGAAAGCAAACTACAGACGGTCCCCTGAAAAAAAAATTAAGAAAACTAAAGACCAATTTCCTTAATGAACACAGGTACAAAATCTCAATAAAATATTAGCAAACAAAATCCAATAGTGTATTAAATAACTTATACACCATGACTGAGTGGGAGTTATACCAGTAATACAAAAATGGGTCAAGATCTGGAAATAAGCAATGTAATACTTTGCATCAATAAAAAAGAAAGAGACAATGACATAACTCAATACATGCTGAGAAAGCATTTGATAAGATTCAATATCCATTTATGATTAAAACAATTGAAAACAGGATGATGGAACATATTTTAACATAATAAAAGTCATATAAAACAAATCCACAGCTAACAACATTCTCATTGCTGAAAACTGAAAACATTTCCAACTAAGATCTGGTACAAGACAAGGATGTAAATTCTCATCACTACTAATCAACATAATATTAGAAGTCCTAGCTAGAGCAATTAGGCCAGAGAAAGCAAAGAGGAATCAAAATTGGGGAAGAAGCAATACAGCTATCATTATTTGCAAATCATATCATAATATCCATAAAAAACCCCAAAGACTCCAAAATAAAACTAACTGAAACAATAACTCAGTTCAGCAAAGTAGCAGGATACAAAATCAACAAAAAAACTCAGTTACCTTCCCAAAAACAAATAATGAAGTACAAGAAAAAATTAAGAAAATCATCCCATTTACTATCGCACACACACAAAAATTAAATATGTGGGAATAAACCTAACAAAGGAAGTGAAAGACCTACACAAAGACAACTGTACATACAAGATTATTAAAAGAAATAGAAGACACAAAGAAATGGAAAGATTTTCCCTGCTCATGGACTGGAATAATCAATGCTATCAAAATGACCATACTACCCAAATCAATTTATATATTCAATGTAATCCCAATAAAAATCCCAATGGTATTCTTCAGAGAAAAAGAACAAAAATTACTGACACTCATATGGAACCACAAAATACCCCAAGTAGACGAAGCTCTACTGGAATAAAAAGGAGAAAATGGATGTATCACACTTGCAGAATTTAAACTATACTAGAAAGCTATAATAATGTAAATAGCATGTTATCAGGACAAAAACAAATGCATAGACCAATGGAATAGAATTGGGAGCTAGAAGTAAAACCACACATTTATGGATAACTAATATATGGCAAAGGAGCAAACCACATACATTGGAACAAAGAAAGTGTCTTCTGTAAAGGGCACTTGGAAAACTGGATTGCCACATGGAAAAGAATGAAACTATACCGTTATCTCATACCATACACAAAACTCAAGGCAAAATGGATAAAAGACTTGCATGTAAAACCTTAATACATAGAAGAAAGCAGGCACAACACTCCATAACAAAAGAAACATCTTTGCAGATTCATTTCAGATTCAAGAACAAAAAAGAGATAAAAGCAACTGGGACTATATCAAACTAAGAAGCTTCTGTTCAATGAAAAAGACAATGATCAAAACAGACATTCTACCAAATAGGAGAAATATTTGCACAACATACAACTGATAAAGGACTGATATTGGAGAGATACAAAGAGCTTACACAACTCAACAGAAAGAAAACAACCCCATCAAAACAAGAACAGAAGAGCTAAACAGGCACTTCTCCAAAAAAGGCATGCAAATGTCCAACAGACACATGAAAAAATTCTTATTACCACCTATCATCATGGAAACGCAATTCAAAACCATAATGAGATACCACTGCACTCCTGTGAGAATGACATATATCAGAAATCCAGTCAGTGACAACAAATGCTGGTGAGGGTATGGAGAAATAGAAAACCAACCTTCTTACACTGTTGGTAGGAATGTAGATTCGTCCAGAAAGAAGTGTGGAGAAAGAAGTATGGAGATTCCTCCTCAAAATACTAAAAACAATATATTCACTTTATGACCCAGAAATTCCACTCCAAGGTATCTATCCAAAGAACTCTTAAAAATCTAATTCAAAAGGAAACCTGCATTCCTATGTTTATTGCATCACTATTTACAATAACCAAGATATGGAAACAACCTAAATGCTCCAGAAACAGATGGGTGAATCAACACATGGTACATACACACAATGGACTACTATTCAATGACCAAAAAAAGATAAAACATTTTTCATTTGCAACAACATGGATGGCACTGGAGGGGATTATACTAGGTGTGGTAATTTAGGAGAAATATAAATACCATATGATTTCACTTATATGTGGAATCTGGAGAAATCAGACAAACAAAAACTAAGACTGACCCTTGAAAGCATACTGTAGATCTGAGACACTCAGGAGGGAAAGGGGGAATGTGAGGAAGAAGAGGAAAGTAAAGAAGAGGGATAGGGGAGAGAAGGATAATGTAGTGGAATAATGTGGTGGGACACTGTGGGCATTTTGGTGATAGGTAATCTATGGTGACTGTACCTGAGGGAAGAAATCCTATAGTCTGAAAAAATTAATGTTTTAAAAATAAAAGTGAAAAAATAAGTGCTTTAAAAATGAATGTGAAAAAATAGAATGTTTTAAAAACGAATAAATTAAAAATAAAATGAAAAAGAAAGATTATGAACATATATCAATAGATGCCAAGAAAGTATTTGATAAGAATCAACACCCATTTATGATAATAAAAAAACCTTAAGAAACTGGGGATAAATGGGATATACCTTAACATTATAAAAGCCATTTTCAACACACCCACAACTGACATCATTCTCAACAGTGAAAACAATGAAAGCTTTTACACTCAGATCCAGTATAAGACAATTAAATCTACTCTCATCACTACTATACAACATAGTATTGGAATTCCTATCTAGAGCAATTATACAAGAAAAGGACATAAAAGAAATCCTAATTCAGAAGAGAAAAAGTGAAACAATCATTATTTTCAAATGACATGATAAAGAACAGAGAGCCCTTGAAACCCCAAGGAAAAACTAATTGAAACAATTAGTTTGGCAAAGTGGCAGGGTATGATATCAACACACATAAATCAGTTTCTATATATAAACAATGAGCTGGAAGAAGAAATTAAGAGAGCCATCCCATTTACAATCTCACTGAAAAAAAAAATGGGAATAAACCTAACAAAGAAAGTGAAGACTTATACAAGGAAAACTACAAGACATTGCAAAAAGAAATAGAAGACAAAAAGAAACAGAAAGACATACCCTGCTCATGAATTGGAAAAATCAACATAGTCAAAATGGCTATGCTACCCAAAATAATCTGCAGATTCAGTACAATCCCAATAAAAATCTCAATGGTATTCATGATAAAACTAAAACAAACACTACCGAAGTTATATAGAGTACAGAAGATCCTAACTAGCCAAATCAGTCTTCACACAAAAAGGGGAATGGAGGCGGCCCAGGCGGAGACCCTGGCGTTCGGAACTCCCTAGCCAGCAGGGAGCGAGGGGCGTCCCGGCCCACGGGGGTGAGTTCTCTCCCGTGGGAGAACAGGGTAGGGGGCGGTTCCCCACCCACCAGTAAGTAGGTGGCTGCAGCCACCTACAAGCCGGCCTGGGCGGCACCGTGAAGCCCCCAGCCCCCCGAAGCCGGGCGCATGGATGGCCGAGCGGCCCCAGGTCGGCCCGCCCCCGCACCGGGACATACTGGTGCCAAGCCGGGGGGGGGGGGTTGGGGGGTGTGTGGGGGCTCCATCCATCTCTCTTTTACTCCAGCTAAACTTCAGAGCAACCAGAATAGATGCAACAGCAACCCCAACATAGAACGGGTGAGGGACCAGGCAAAAGTCCAGCCCACAGACCGGAGCTGGACACAGCAGATGGACAACTAAGTGAACCAGTACAAGTAAGACCAGAAAAACAACCATAGAGACACGATGTCACCAGGCACACTTCTACACTGTCTGGGCCAAAACCCGGGATTTCAACGTGGAGATATATTCAAGGAGAGCAACACATCCTCCCCTTATTAAGGGAGAGGAGAGGATGACCAAAGAGGGGATAATGGGCCCCACACCAAAACTGCCAAAGGAAGCAGAAGAGATAACCTTCAAAGGCCACTCGCAGAAGCCTGAACACATGGGCTGGGCACAGTGGCTCGTGCCTGTAAGCTTCAGCCTATGAAGCGGCTGGGGCTAGGGATCGCGGTTCGAGTCCCGCCTGGGGCCCATAGCGAGACTTAGTTTCAAACAATAGCTGGGCGTGGTGGCATGCGCCTGTAATCCCGGCTACCTGGGAAGCTGAGGCTGGGAATTGCCTGAGTCTGTAGTACCCTGGGCAACGAGAGCCTGCGGTTCCACGGGCAAATATAGCAAGACCTAGTCTCAAAGCCTGAACTCAGAGAAATTTCTTGACCAACACTGGCAGGAGACAAGACCCCCAAAGCCCGACACCAGACCCATAAGGAAAAGCAGCAAAGCAAAGGCGAGGGGATTGGATTGGAGAGGACGGCCTGCAGCAAGAAAACATGGACAGATCACAAACGAATATAACCTGGCCACCCAACACAATCTTAAGACTGAAAATCTAACAGCAAGG
>PVHY01021013.1:0-24609 GCA_004024945.1 Uropsilus gracilis
AACTTTTGCACGGCCTCTTTCAGACACAAATCAAACTCAGCAAAGCAAACTCCAACACGGAGTTCAAATCTGCAAACTCCTTAACTGCTTTCAGCACACATGCTGCCAGCCTGGGCCAGCCAAGGGTTGAAGGCCCTCGGTGGCCACATGGCCAAGCTCACATGGCTCACATCTTTACAAGATGGCCGATTCCCATCTCCTCTCCATATTGGAATTCCAATCCAATTGAATCCTGAATCGAATCCTTCTCTTTGTTTGCACACCCTTTATATACCCTGATTTCCCGCCTTCCAGGAAATCTGTTTCACCTTAACTATTTCACCTCTTTCTTCCCCCTCCATCCCCCTGAAGGGAAATTCCAGCTAAGGTCATTCCCCCATTTTAACATTACCTGTCCTTGAAATCTGCAATCTTAAACAGGAGACAATGGGGGGGGGCGCACACCCTATCACTGCACTGCCCATTCCCTACCCCACCCCAGCCTCCTTCACTTGGCCCCAGAGTACAGCTTGCAGGCAGGGCAAGCCACAACATTTTACTGCCCAATACCAGTGGTCCCCACTGGGGCTCAGCTGCAGGCAGTGGCCAGCAGTGATGGCGAAGGCAGTGCCTTCCCCTACCATGCTGCCTAAGAACTGCAGAGAGGAGCCTGAGTCCTATAGTCCAGCTGCAGGCAGTAGAGAGGATTTGCTGCCTGGGTCATAAAATGGACCTATCAGGCATTCGGGTGTGAGCTCTGAGCTGATTCATAAATAGTCCAATCAACCATAGGATTGGAAACAGTTTAATCAAACTGGTAAGGAGTAGGGGGGATGGGGAGGGGGCTGAAAAAGGTTGTAAGACAGGACAGGAGCCAACTTGGGACTCTGACTCTTGGTTCCTGGTCTCAGAAGAGAGATGCTTGAACTCAGACTCTCACTGACTGGGTTCCTGACCTGTGGAGGAGAAAGAAGCATCCAGTAGCTGGCCTCTGAGGGAAGAAGAGACCCCAAAAAACTTTAGAGAGAAGCCAAAATGCTGCATAGAGGCCAGCCCAGCTTCACCTACCTCTGACATCACCTGAAAGAAGCACCAGAGACCCTGGGCTCTATGTCTCAAAGAACTGTTGTTGGTATGGGCCAACAATTCACAAACAGCTATAAGTGCTAGTGACTAGATGTAGGGTAAATGAGTTGTTAGGGTTTTTCACACTCTTTCACCATTAGCCTTTATGACCAGCACCTGTGGTGTTACTCCCTCCCCATGATTGTACACACCTGGCCCAGTGGCTGTGCGCATGTGTAAATGGGTACACCTGGGTCTAGGAGGAGGCAATACAAGGGCGGCATCACTCCAGCAGCTGCTATTCCTTTGCCAGCTGGTTTTCCATGTTCACTATCAGTAATCCTGTAAAGATGATGCTGAGGGTTACGAATTCTTCTTTAGCTGTTAAAACTGATGATGAGCCTACCCAGACTGCGATGGTTGCAAAACATTGGGTGAGCAGCGCTCTGTGTTCAGGTCACTTCTGCGAGCCTTTACTCATCCAGTACCAACTCCCCAAACTGCTGTCTGGTCCAGCATCCAGTCCAGTATCATTTCCAGAGCCCCACCTGTGAGCCCCTCCAGCTGCTGGGAGCTTTTTCCTGCTCTGTTTGTTTGCTGGTGTGCCACACTCTTTAGGCTCTTGTTGCCAGGACAGTGCCATCTGGATGAGTCGCCTTTAGTTGGGATTTCTGGACACTGTGGACACTATCTGGGGTGAGATTAGTAGATTATTTGTGGCCTTAAACTCCTTGTTTCCCTTGTTTGTTAAATAAACCCCCTTATTGTTCCTTGAGCCTTAGTGGTCTTGTGATTATGTCAGTGAGTAAAGAACCCACAGACAGCGACCTGTCTTCATTTGGGTACTGTCCTTTTTACTAGCTGTAGCACCCCTAGAGCCCTGTTTCATACTGTTTTCATTGTGGTTTTTAATTTGACAATTGTGTTTCTAATGGAATGCAGTGTTTCTAGTAATCTTAAATTGTTTCCTCCTTGTAGCGCTCTGTTCTGGTTGCGTTGATTAAGTTTTCTTTAGTTGAATCTTGAAGCCAGTTTCACAAAGTTTCTTCTTTTATGGAAGGAATTATGTTTTCTGGGTAGGAGGGACATGGGGGATGGGGGGTAGAGGACATTCCCTTGAATTAGCTTCTGGTGTTACCTTATGTTGAGCTTTTTATTATACCTGTTGACAGTTTGTTCATCTTCACAGAGAAATCGGCTTCTGTTAGAAGTTGGGAAGGGTTCTGTCTTAGCTTAGGTGTCTGTTACACATTTTTAGACCCAGATGAAGGAAGAATAAAAAACTTTGGTTGATGGTAGGGAACAAGAAGGAAAGGAAACTGTGCTTTCTGCCTAGCCTAGCCCATCTATTGAGGCTTTGAATGTGAGCAAGCACGGCCAAGGGGATTTCTTCAGGCTCCTAAAACCCAAATGATTCCAAAAGCTCAGGCCAGGTGTTTGGGCAGTCCCCAGCAGTTGCCCTGCCATTCAGTTATGTAGGTGAGTTTCTACTTTCCTTGTTTTTTGTTTTTAATGTATCAGTACTTTATTTTTTTTAATAGGTGATTAATAATCCAGGCACACAGGTTTTATGTATCCACTCATCATTTGATGGTCATTTGAATTACTTAATTTTTTCCTTTTTAATTATATTTTTCTTACATTGTTATATATTCCGAAGTTCTTCCACCATGTCACTCATGAACTGTCGTCCTGATCCCTTACGCTCATCGCTCTCCTGACTTCACCCTCCCTACCTCTCCCTTACTGTTTTAGTCCTGTTATCAGTTTGTTGGTTTTAACTTTTTCTTTTCCTTTTGTTTTCCTTATACCCTACATATAAGTGAGACAGTTACTGCTTTTCTTTTGCTGAATCACAAGTTGGTCTTCTGCTTCTGGCTTTCAAATAATGTATTAAACATTTTCCAGAGAATAGTATTAGAGGTCACCCCTAACTCCCCTTTTTAGTTTTCATTGATAATTTCAAGTGTGGTTTCCATTTTCAGGAATAAAAGGAGTCAAACTAAAACTCTCAAGAACAGTTCTTTACTCACTGCATAGCTTTCATCTGTGCATACTCTTAACAATATTAGCTAAAGGCATAATAACATAATGACTTTATAAGTGCCAACATTGATTATGAGCACAAAAAAGTGCCAACCTTATCTGAAAACATATAGCACACTTTCAGCTTTTATAGAGAATTTGAATCTATAGCTGAGAGGAGAAAATAGTTATGAAATATAATTGAAATAGGTACTTAAATGCCATAGACTATTTTGTGCTCCTTTTGGTTTTATCAGTTTTGTGTTATGTTTCACAATGTCTGTTTTTTTCCCATTCTGTGTAGGAATGGCACTTGATGTGTCAAATTAGCACATGATAGAAATAGGAATTCCTTCTCTAGACCAAATGTAAATACTCAAAAGGAAGCAAGATATCAGTTTCACTTTGGAAGCTGTACTGTCAGGAATCTGAAAGAGTCAGCTGGTTGTTTCTCAACCTGTTCTCTGAAACCTGTGTTTAATTTGCTTGTAATAAATAGACAGTGGTTAGGGGAATTCCCACCTTAGTAGCTAGTGGTCTGCAGAGTGGGAATTTCCACAGCCCCCTTGCCCTCAGAAATCTTCTGAGGTTATAATAACTGACAAGTGGAGTGAATTCTAGCAAACTTACCAACAGTGGCAGTATGAGCTTTTTTTTTTTTTTTTGAGACTAGCTGCCTCTATTTTCCCCCATGGAACCGCAGGCTCACATTGCCCATGGTACCACGGACTCAAGCAATCCCCAGCCTCAGTTTCCCAGGTAGCTAGGATTACAGGTGCACGCCACCACGCCCAGCTATTTTTTGGGGACTAGGTCTCGCTGTTTGCCCCAGGTGGGACTCGAACCGTGATCCCCAGACCCTGTCACAGGCACACGCTTACAGACATGCACCACAGTGCCCGGCAATATGAGCCTTTTTAAAAAATGATTTGGAAGCTTATTTCCACCCTGGAGTCAGTCACATTATTAAGGGAACTATACAAAAGAAGGAAATTGATAGTGGAGCAAAGAATTTATTCATTATTTAGATATAGAAATACTCTAAATATCCCCCAGTAGGTTTTTTAATGAATGCTTATTCAGGAGTGAATATTTTATAACCATTAGAAATTACAACTGAAGATTATATAGCAATATAAAGTGATACAAATAATATCATGTTAACACAAGTACTTATATATTGCAGTTATAAATATCTTTATGTCAGATCTTAGAAGGGAACACATAGAAGTGATTACTGGGCTATTTATATACATACCTCTCATATATGTGTATTAAATAACTTTATAACTTGAAATTAGTTAAAAATAAAAAACCAGCAACCTAGCAATCTGAGGAAGTTAGCCAACCAGAATGAAACTTTGTTTGGCTTGAAATTGAGCCATTAACTCCTACAGTGTTGACTGATTGTGTTCAGCTATAAATTTCTCATTTACCTATAGATTATGAATCTTTGCAAACTTAAAAAGTAATCTATCCAGGAACACACTTAACATAAGACAGCTGACATATTTAATGTCTAAAAGATATTTTGCACTTGCCTTATAGTGACAGCTTGAATACTGAGCTTGAATTTTATATTACATCTTATAACATTAAGACATATGCAGTTCTGACTAATCTCTTGCATGAGAACAATGTCAGGCAGCTGTAGAGTGTTACTGTTATTATGCAGTATTATAGGCTCTGAGATATGAAAATCTTCACTTTCACATAACTCATGTATGTTCTATACTGACTAGATGATGTATTCCAGTCCTCGCATCACATTTTAGGCTGTGTGACGGTGATGGCCAAAGCCTCAAGATGCCAAAGATCTAGAAATTACTTCCTTTGAGGATCTGCTAAGTTTTGAGCTAAGTGCCTTTAGAAGTCTATGCAGATACACAACAAGACTTGTCTTGTGGAAGAATGAATATTGATATTGTGTTGTCCTAGGAATAACTAAGGTGAAAATGGAAAGGCAACAGATTTTCAGTTCAGTATAAAGATCTTTGTAATAATCTGAGTCAGCCTACATCTTCGCCATGGCACTGATCTGCTTATGAGTTTCTGTGTTGACAGTTACTGGGAGTGTTCAGCAGAAGGTTAGCCACCCCACTGCCAGGGGTGCTGTAAAAGATTAGGGAGCTGTAAGATGATGCCATGTTTTGCAGCTTTTAATTTTTAAGTCATTTGCTTTGTTTTTCCATTGTACCTGGCTACCTGCCTTCCTGTCTCTCCTAGAAAGTCTTAGGAGTATTCTAAAAGTACAAGCCTTTAATTTTTTCTAATTTACATTTTTAATTGAGGTACATTTGACATACAGATCATACAGATCTACAGTGTTCATTTCGGTGCAAGTTAAGAACTTCTCTTTGACCTCATCATCCCAGAAAATTCCCACACTTTCCTTTATACTTAAAATCCCTAGCACAGGCAACTACTTTCTGATTTCTAGCCAATAGATTATGTTTATTTTTATACTGTAGATGAAAAGCCCTCAAGCATCTTGAATTTATTTTCTTTAACCAACAAAATGCTTTTGAAATTTGAATAGTTATTTCATTTATAAATAGCTCATATTTTTTATTACTGAATGGTATTCCATTATAAAGACATAACTCAATTTGCTTATCCATTCTCTTATTGGTGGATATTGTGGGGTAGATGTTGCCAATTTGGGGATGTAATGAATGAGATAATATATATTTTTGTGAAGATCTTTTAAGTAAAATGTTTTTGTTTGGTAAATACCTGGGGGTGAAATTCTGGGGCTATAGGGTAGATATATGGTTAACTTAATTAGATCTGACAAACTCTTCTGAAATTAACTTTGTCCTAAATCTTCCCTAGCAATGTGCATTGTCAGTCTTTAATTTTAGCACTCTAGTAGGTGTGAAGTGGTATTTTACTGTAGTTTAAATTTGCATTTCCCTGATGACTAATAGTGTTCAACTCCTTTTCATGTGCTTATTGACTATTTGTCTGTCTTTTGTAAAACATCTGTTCAAATATTTTGCCTATTTTAAAATTAGGTTGTCTTTGTGTTGTTAATATATAGAATTTCTTTATATATTCTCAATACACATACTTTGTCATATATATAGCCTGGAAATATTCTGCTTATTTATTGTCAGTAGTTTCTTTGGGTGAGCAGAAAGTTTTTATTTTGAATGAGCCCAGTGACCAGTTTCTTTTTTTTGGTGGGTAGTCTTTTTATCTTCTATCCAAGAAAATTTGGCCTATCCCAAGATCTTGAAGATTTTGGGATCTTTAGAAAATAAAAATTTTCTATTTTTTCTCATAGAAACTTTAAAGTTGTAGGCTTTACTCTTACATCTGTGAACTATCTCAAATTAATTTTTTGTGTACAGTGGGAGCAGAGTCAAGGTTTACTTTTCCCATAGAGATATCCAGTTGTTTCACATGATTTGCTGAAGGTTTTTCTTGCCTTGTTTGATTGATTTTGCCATTGATAAAATTTTATTGAGAAGCACACACACACACACACACACACACTCACACCCATCTCTGGACTGTTGTTTTGCTCCACAGTTCTTATTCCAGTGTTATGTTATCTTGATTACTATATATTCATAACAAATCTTAAATTTTGATAATATACCTCAAAGTTTGTTTTTATAAGATTATCTTTGCTGTTCTAAATCATTTGTATTGCAGGCACATTTTAAAATTGGCTTGCAGTTTCATTTTAAAAATCTGCCAGGATTTTGATTGGGATTGCATTGAATTTGTAGGTCAACTAAGGAAAATGAACAAATCTTTAAAATATTGAATTTCATAATCCATTGATGTGGTGCAATTCTCCATTTGTCTAGTCATTCTAGTTTTCAGTATAGAGACCATGCACATTTATTATTTTATTCCAGGTATTTGATGTAATCGTTGATTACCATTATAAAGGGGTTTTTTTTTTTAGATTTTCAGTTGTCACTAGTATATAGAAATACATTGCCCTTTCTAATTGAAACATCTGTAAATTTCCTAAGTTCAGTTATTATAGTAGTTTTAAAATAGGTTCTATGGTTTTCTATATATACAGTCATGTCTTCAGCAAATATACATGTTTACATCCTTTAAATCTTTTTACGTTTTTCCTTTCCTTATTAAAATGTGAGACTTTTAGCTGGGTGTGGTGGCATGTGCTTGTTAATCCCATTTATCTGGGAGGCTGAGTCTGTGGATCACTTGAGTCCATGGGTTTGATATAACCCTGGGCAACATAGCAAGACTTAGTCTCGAAAAAAAAAAAAAAGTTTGAATAAAATGTTCCAGAACAACCCAAATGCCCCCAAACTGATGAATGATTGAAAAAGATGTGGTATATTTACACAATGGAATATTCTGCAATCAAAACCAACAAATATGACACATTTTGTGATAACATGAATGGACCTAAAGGGAATCATATTAGCAGAAATAAATCAGAAAAAAAAAAAAAGATAGAAACTGTATGATCTCATCTATAAATGGGGTATAGGAATAACAAACAAAAGGCCAGGAAAAAGTCAAAATAAGCTGACAGTGGAGCTGGGGGCAGGCAGTTAGAAAAGGGGCGGGGGGACGAAGAAATGGGGAAAAGGAGGAGCACAAGAAAATCGAGATGAAGGTTCACAGTTGCTAAGGTGGAGGAGAACCCTGGGGAATGCAATGATGTTACACACACACACACACACACACACACACACACACACACACATACATAAATATTTAAACAACAAAATGATTAATTGAATAAAATGTTCCAGGTTGTCAGAACAGCTACCTGCCTTGCCCCCTAGCTCTTAGGAGGAACAGTGGTCAATGTTTCTCCCTGAAGTATGATGTTAGCACTATGCTTTCCATATGTGTTCCTTCCCCAGACCAAGAATTTCTCCTTCATTCCAACTGTGCTGAGAATTTGTATCTTGAGTAGTAAACTCTATCATATTCCTTCTCTGCGGTTTTTGAAGTAATCATAAGACTATTTCCTTAAGTCTGGTCATCAATTTTACATCTATTTTTAAAATATTTTTGGAGAAGTATAATTTCCTCTCATCACTACTCTTTCTGCATTTCACAAACTTTTGTTTTGTCATGTTTCAGTGCAAATAATTATTTTCACTTCTGGTTTCAGTTTTCCCATAGGTTATTTAGAAATAATTTTCTTAATTTTCAAATACTGGGGACTTATCAAATTTGTCAGGTGTTCTTTCATCATGACAAAGGTTTCTTTTTACCTCTGATAATTCTTTTTGGCTTGCATTTTGTCTGGTCTCATTTGATGTAGCCATGCCAGCTTTCTCCTGAACTTTCTATGCCTTATATACTTTCAGTGAGTTTCTGGTGAAAGCATATAGTTGTCATCTTTTTATTTTTTAATCTTGTTTGACATTTTCTTTTGAACTGAGTGCATTTATTTTTAATGTGACTATTGATAGAGTTGGAATTATTTCTGCCATCTATGTATTTATGTTCTTTTTGTCCCATCTGTTCTTTGTTCCTCTTCCTCCTTTCTTGTCTACTTTTGGGGGAATAACACATTCTTTTTTACTTTTATTTCCTCTCGATATTTTTTTAAAACTATATCTTTTGGTGCTGTTATGGGGAGGTAATAGGTTTGTATATTTTAGTTTTCTTTTTTTAAAAAGGATTGCTTTAGAGTTATATTGTGCAATAACAGCAGCCACTAGCCAAATATGACTATTTAAATTTTAACTAGGGTATGGACACTACATGTGTTCCTATGTAGAGGGGGTTGAAAGAATTCAGGACTAGAAGTAGGAATGTTTGTTAGAATAATATTTGAGGAATACTGTAAATTTTGTGAGAAATAGTAATGGGGTGGTAGGACTGAGAGATCAGGGGAGATAGAAATAACTATGGTGTCTAACAAACAAAATAACAGATGAAGGGGAAGTGTGAAGACTGAGGACCAGCTCTTCAGATTTCTGGCTTAGGTGAGCACATGAAAAGTGGTGCCATTGAAAACATGAGAAGTCAGATTTGAGGGAGCATGAGTTCAGAGACCTTGCGATTCAGAGGTTTGTTGGTAGGAATTTTAGGGCAGAAATTAGAAAGCTGTTGACTTCAGGTGTAAGATGTTTTGGAGAAGTGCAGAACAGAAAATTGTCAGTTTTTATTTTAAATAAGTATGAACTCATATAATACCACCATGTGAGTGTAATAGAGAAAAAGATATGCAGAATTCCGGGGGTTTAGGACGAAGAGCAGACTCTTGACAGAGCTTATAGACAGATGGAAGGAAAACTGGGAGGAGTATGTCATTGGAATACAAAGGAAAAAAGTTATGAATGAATTGTTAAATAATAGTGCAAGATTTTCTAGGTGTTATATAGACAATATTTGACAAATTTGACTTCGATCCACTTTTCTAGGAGGCATCAAAGTACTTTGAAATTATTCAATGCTTTTATCACTTAGACACCATTCATTCACTGCTTTTATCTTTTAGAATTTACTTTATCTTGCTGTGTACTAGGTACTCTCCAGGTATGGGTGAGAAATACAGATAAAAGTGAGCATTTGCCATGCTCTTTGTGTAAAAGAAAGATGCAAACAATTAGGAAAATAGGTTTTCCAGGATGGAAAACCACCTTGTCTTGCCTCTGACATGATGTTTCTGCATGGGTTGCTCTCTTCCTGCTTTTCTACTTGAATGATCAACACTGTACTCATATACTACTGTAGAAATCTCTTGACTTTCTTGTTAGTTTTATTCCATTCTTTAAGAAAAATAATGGTATGTTTTGACTGGTATCTCTGTGTTTAAACATTCATTAAAAGAGGGAGGGATGAAGGAAGAGAATAAAAATTGATAAAATAATACGTACTCATCATAAGAAATTCAAAGAGTACCAGAAATAAAGGGAAGATCATTAGGAGCCATAGAGATAATCTTTAGATCAACATTATCTAGATCCATCCTTCTAGGTGTGTATGGTGGTCCTGTCCTCATTTTTCCAAGTTTTTGCTTTGAGATTTCAATTAGCCATAGTCAACCACAATCCAGAATATTATGTGTAATAAAAATATTTTGAAAGAAATTACCTTCATTTAAAACAAAACAAGAAGTGACAGCTTATGGAGTCACAGCAGGGTCTGGGGATCATGGTTTGAGTTCCACCTGGGGCACACAGCGAGACCTAGTCCCAAAAAATAGCTGGGCATGGTGGTGCACACCGTAAGCAGGGGATTGCTTGAGTCCGTGGTACCCCAGGCAACGTGAGCCTGCAGTTCCATAGGCAAAAATAGTGAGACCTAGTCTCAAACAAACAAACAAGCAAACAAATAAATCAAGACACCCAGTCAAAAAATGGGGAGGAGAACTAAAAAGACACTTCTCCAAGGCAAA
Organism: Uropsilus gracilis; assembly: GCA_004024945.1. Lineage (NCBI taxonomy): Eukaryota > Metazoa > Chordata > Mammalia > Eulipotyphla > Talpidae > Uropsilus > Uropsilus gracilis. The sequence continues at coordinate 10,427 of PVHY01021013.1, forward strand.
AATAGTGAGACCTAGTCTCAAATAAATAAACAAACAAATAAATAAGACACCCAGTCAAAAAATGGGGAGAAGAACTAAAAAGACACTTCTCCAAACAGGAAATACAAATGGTCAACAGGCACATGAAAAAATGCTCAACATCACTAGCAGTCAGGGAATTGCAAATCAAAACCACAATGATGCCACCTTATACCAGTAAGAAAGGCCCACATCAAAACAGGCAACAACAAGTGCTAGCATGATGTAGAGAGAAAAGAACACTTACATTGCTGATAGAAATGTACACTGGTCCAGCCACTATGGAAAGCTATGTGGAGGACCCTAAAACTAATGAAAATGGAACTACCATTTGACCCAGCAATCACTCTTCTGGGAATCTACCCAAAGGACCTCAGTAGTGATTCAAAGGAACACCTGTACTTGGATGTTTATTGCAGCACTATTTGTAATCACAAGGACATGGAAAAAACAAATGTCCCAAAACAAGATTGGAAGAAAAAGATGTGGTATATATACACAATGGAATATTACTCATCAATTAAAAATGACAAACGATGAATTTGCGATAACATGGATGGACCTAGAAGAGATCATATTAGCAGAAATAAGTCAGAAAGAAAAAGAGATACCAAATTGTTTCACTAATATATGGGATATAAGAAAAACAAAAGGCCATGAGGAAAAGTCAAAACAAGCTAACAGTGAAACTAAAGTACACAGCTGGGGGTAAGGAGATGGGTGAGAGTGGACAGGGAGGGGAGGTGGTGGGTGAAACCCAGGGAATACAAGATGTGAAATGTATATATAAATGAATTATTTTTTAAAACTACCTTCATTTAACTTTCATTATAGTATATAGTTATAGTTCTATTTTATTTTGAGTTGGTAATCTCATACTGTGCCTAATCAAATTAAACTTTTTTATAAAATAAGTATATTTTGGAAAAAGTATAAATAGGGTTCAGTGCCATTGAAGTTTCTGGCCCCCTATTAGGGGGGTCTTAGAACTTATTCTAAGAGGATAATGGGACACTACTATACCTATATAAATGGAGAGAAATCATTTTGCATAATTAAGTTCATACTGTATGTGCTCTTTTAAATGGTAAATACTTAATTTTACTTTTAAAAGATTAGTGTAAAAAAAAGGTAAACTTCACATAAAAGGAGTCATCACAAGAATTGTAATTACTAAAAGCAATTACTAAAATTACTAAGGTTAACTGAAAGATTATATAAAACATTGCAGCTTTGGTGATTTTATAAAGCTCTGAGTTTCTGTGTTTTGCTTTTTAACATCCTGACTCTACTGTGAGATTAGCATCTTCAATTTCTTTTCACCTTCCTCCCTCCCCAGCTGTTATATTGTTACTGTTTATACACTTATTTCTTTCCCTAACCTGATTCATGTATCTGTTTTTCAATTCAGCATTTAAATGGATTCAGTTTCACCATCATCCCTGTCTCCTGTCACCCCTTGGATGGCTAGATTTTATCATCATGCAGATCTCCTAAGAATGGCCCCACTTTTCCCTGAACTTTACTCTGCTGTCTGTCCCATTTATACTCGTGGCGCCTCAACTGGCCATAATTTCATAAGGTCATACATAACTTCTGTCCTCTGAATTTGGGCATTTCTCCTTTACTATTTTTTTTTCCTTTTTGAATCAATTTCAGTTTTCAAAGATTCTACATGATCTTTGTTACCTTTTCACTCACTGCAGCTGAGAGATGTATTTACCACAGAACAACCACAGCTGGAATACTCTGATGTGAACTGGGGCATTTTTGGAGTATTAATCATACATTTGTTTTCCTTTCTAGAGATAATTGATGACCTTGCCAACCTGGTGGAAAATACCGATGAGAAACTTCGCACTGAAACCAGGCGTGTGAATATGGTGGACAAAAAGTCAACATCTTGTGGTAAGAGATGACCCAGTCATGGGGCTCTGCCTCTTTAATAGTTTACTTTGCTCCCAATTTCCTTCTCTGTCTAATTACTTCAAGGACTTTTGTTGCTCTTCTCATGTTGGCAGACCTATTTGGTGAAGCATTAAAATTGCTCAAAGATACGAAATCTTGTTAAACTGAATTGAATCATGCAGGGGTAGCACAGTACATTGTTTTTTATTTTATTTTACACTTCAAGTAAGAAACCTTTCTGTATGCTTATAAACTATAGTAGTTTGAGAAATTATTTGGCAGTCTGCAGACAGCTAGTGAATTTAAAAAGCAGTCTGGCTTTTGTGCCTTTTTTCAGTGTTGAGCTAAAGCATTGAAACTTGAACTGCAAAAACAGTTCAGAGGTTCTGAAGTCCAACTGAGATTAAATCCTATATTTAGTGATGTTTATCTTTGGTTGTCTTTTTATTTCTTAATACCTGGTGTATGAAATGGGAATATACATGCCAAGATGAGAATCACTTGAAGCGATACTTAAAATACTGTTTTATAGCCCCGCCCCACCCCCTCCCCCATCAAGTGATTTGGGCTAGAGCGGAATCTAGTGTTTATTATTTACCAAGGACTCCAAGCAATTCTGAGACAGTTTGCTATTTTACAGAAGTTCTAATGCAGATATTTGTGGGATTTAAAGGGTATACTGACACAGTGGCATACCCAAAGGGAAGTGATGAGAAGGGGTGGTGATCATAGTGATAACAGTGATTGTTACTTGATGCTTCATTTTGCAAAGGTACTCCAGGTGTATGATGTGAATACCTTTATTAAGAAAAGAAATACAGTCACAGTGCAAAAGTCTAGTGACCATAGCATCGACTTTGCCCAACTTTCACCCTTTTAACAGGAAAGACATCATGGGTTCCTATCATCTATTCGCTTTTATAACAGGGGCCTCTGTGCAAGGATCATCTGAGGTGACAGCTTAAAATAGGGCTGTCTCTTTTGCCTGTGCTTGCCAGTCAAAATGGATCTAGAGTAATGGTGACAGATAGGCCAATATGGACTCTTGGAACCTCAGCAAAAGTGGGACTCTGGACCGGGCATGGTGGCACATACCTTTACGTAAGCAGCACCCTAGGAAGCCGTGGCTGGGGCCAGGGATCAAGGTTCAAGTTCCACCCAGGGAAAACAGCGAGACCTAGTCCCAAAAAAATAGTTGGGCGTGGTGGCGCGCGCCTGTAATCCTAGCTACATGGGAAGCTGAGGCTGGTGATTGCTTGAGTCTGTGGTACCCCGGGTAACATGAGCCTGTGGTTGGTTCCACAGGCAAAAATAGCAAGATCTATTCTCAAAAAAAAAAGGGGAGGAGGACTCTGAGGGACCTTCCTGTTTCCCTGTGACCAATCTCTTCTGTCCCTCCAACCCCAGCAGTTCTCATCCCCAGAGAGTGTCTTGCTTTTGATCGTCACGTACTGCTTTCTCCTTCTTGCCAGATACAAAATGTCTGTGAGTTAGCTTTACTGTCCTCCTCACATCACATCTTTGTGAAACTTTGGAGACACATAGATGTCAGTTCACTTCCACTCTCTTAATGTCTTTGATTCCTATATTCTTGAATTTTGCTGAGCCTTAGTTTTACTTACAAAAAAAATGGATAAGCTGGCTATCAAATCTAATTGTATAAATATGTAAAGTGTCTAACACTGGCCTGATTTCCATATTTCTTCCCTGAATTTCCATATTTCTGCAGAGAGGTACTAGAGACCAGGGCTAGCAATTTGCCTTCTAACTTCTGGACTCATGTCATAGCTATGGCTGTGTGAGCTCAGAAAAGCACTAGCTTCCCTTTCCTTCAGTTTTCCCACCTTCAGGGGCATAATTTTGTTTTATATTTTGATAAAGTACAGGTATAGATGATATAAATGTAGTTGTATAGATATGGAGCACTTAAAGCAGTATTTGACTCACAATAGCCATGAACAAAGTATTGGAGTATTAGCTATTATCTTCCTATGTCTAGAGTAGAAAGAATCTCCCCAGTTAAATGACAGCTTTCCTGAGGTTTTTTTTTTTTTTTAATATGGTAAGCTGTCATGTTGCCATTAATTTGGAGTGAACATATTCAGAGATGTGGTGGTAATTTTTTTATATTTACAATAATAGCCTTCAGCCATCATTCACAAAAACCAATGGAGAATGTTGTTTCTACTGTTGCCAGTTTTTCATTTTTTGTTCTTTTCTAGTGCTGGTATTTGTACCCAGAAATGTTCTTTAAAATCTTCTGAACTGAACCATTTACTTTTTTTTTTTGAAAATAAAATATTCCAAGACTAAAGTGCATATTTTCATGGCTGATATTGGTATTTTAAAATATGTTCACAATAAATTTATCTCATGCCCCACTTACATTTAGTTTTATATATATATAGTCTGTATATCTCCATATCATGTATCATATCTATAATTACATGTAGTGATTCAAAGGAAGAAATGCAATAGCACAGCAATGTTAGATACTGAAATGAAAAATTTCATTATTCTTTGAATGGGAATATTTGAAAGAAAATTCTTTCTCTTATCTCTTCAGTTTTTCTCCTAATATTTATATAATAGTTTAATCTATATAGTGGGTCAATGTGCAAGTAACCATCTTTATACCATTTCTGATGCTTGATATCTTTAAAGAAAAAATTTTGTGGTCTTACATTTTAAAGGGAATTTGTAATTATGTTTGCTTTTGTTGACAAGCATTGTGCTTTTGGGGAATTGATGAAGTTTTACCAAGGCTTCCAAAGCTAAAAGTGGTGAACATGTATTTATGTGACCCAGAAATTACTTCCTAAATCTTTCACTGATGAATATTAAACCTTTGAACCCAAGGTATATTGTAGAATTTACAGAGAAGATCTAGTTGCCCTTGGCAAAATTAGCCTGTTTGTTTTTCTAAACTTTTTTATTTTGCTGTGATAAAATATACAGATTTATCTTTGTAACTTATTAAGTGTCCAGCTCAGTGCCATTAAGCACACTTGTATTGTTATGTAACTATCAGGACTGTCCATCTCCAGAATTGTCTCATCATCCCAAACTGAAATTCTGTGCCCAATAAAGCAGGAACTCCCTCCCCTGACCCTAACAACTCCTAGGCTGCTTTTTTCTCTATGAATATGACTACCCTGGGCCCACCTCACAGAAATAGAATCACAGTATCTGTCCTTTTTTATCTCACTTATTTCACTTAGAATGTCTACACCATTCCTCTCTGTGATAGCATGCACTGGAATTTCCCTTTTTAGGTTGAATAATATTTCCATGTCTGTATTACTGCATTTTGTTTTATCTCAGTGGACTACTGGTTATTTTCACCTTTTCGCTGCTATGGATAATGCTATGAACTTGAGTGTACAAGTACCAGCTCAAGTTCCTCCTTATGGTGGTTTGTTTTTTTTGTTTTGTTTTTGGTTTTTTTTTTTTTGAGACTGGGTCTCACTTTGTTGCCTGGGGACCACAGGCTCACGTTGCCCGGGGTACCATGAACTCAAGCAATCCCAGCCTCAGACTCCCAGTAGCTAGGATTACAAAATGCACCACCATGCCCAGCTATTTTTTGAGACTAGGTCTGGCAATGTTGCCCCAGGCAGGTCTCCAACCCCCAGGTGGGTCTTGAACCTGGGGACTCAAGTGATTCCTAGCCTTGGTCTTGCTTCTGTAGGCTGTGATTAAAGGCACACGCCACTGTGCCCAGCCCTTACGGTGGGTATTAATGGTGGTGGAGTTGCTGAATCAAATGGTAATTCAGTATTTAATTTTAGTTTTTGAGTAACCATCACACCAGCCTGGTTTTTTGTTTTGCTTTCAGCCTCTAAATTCTTAGGTATTTCCTAGTAGTTTCTTTCCCTTTAATGTGATAAAGAACAGTAATTGCAGACAGCAGCCAGGGACCTCCAGAGCCTGAGAGGAGCAGGCAAATAGGGGCAGAAGTTGAGGCCTGAGCAACTGGAGCTATAATTGGAGACCCTTCCCACTTCCAAGTGGGAAAGTGGGACTCCAAAGAACTACACTGTTGGGATGAAAGCAAACCAGAATTAAACTTGTTCTCAGCCATTGTGGAAAAGGCAACCGTGGCACACAGCAGAACAGGAAAAGGAGAAGAAAGAAAAGAGTGATGGCTGCTGACAAATTGTGGGCACAGAAAAGCCTTCATGAGGACTTGATACTTGGCTGATTGTACTGTGGATAGACCAGGAAAGCTCATGCCCTGAATCCAGTTTAGACACAATCACCTGTTACAGCTCTCATGCCTGCCAAATGGTGAGATGCCTCTCTGGAGAGGAGAGCCTATTTATCCCAAGTCTCTAGAAACCAGCCAAAAATAGTGTCCAGAGAAATGACCAGCACACAGTCGAAGATAACCTAGTAAACATGGAAAGAGCACCACATGAGGAAGGGCCAGAAGTGGGCCACAGAAGCCAGTCTGCACAGACATGGATATAAAATCAGTTATGCTTACTGCAACTAAAGAAGAAATCAAACTTGACAATACCTTCAAAGAATAGGAAACTATAAAAAATAGCAAACTTGAAAAGGGACCAAATCAAAAGTTTAGCTATAGAAAGAAAACTCTGAAATTCAAAACTCAGTGGACATATTTGCTACCAGCAGAAGAGAACCCACCAGGCAGGAGCAGATCGGGGGCAGGGGGAAGAGGGGAAGAACACTGTATTTCCTTTTTATGAAAGCGTTTACAATTGGGTATCCAAATGCCAGAAGTTAAACTACAAACAAGGTATGTTTTAACTGTTTGGGGCTAGGAATTAACTACTCCAAGTGTATCTTGGTTACTGTTCACGTGACTCTCTCACTGCTTTAACTAAGAGGGCTCAAGAAGAGAGGAGCAGGCGCAGACTGCACATCATTTCACTTGAGAGTGCAAAAAATAGGTTGTGGACCATGAAATGGTCTTTTGTTTGCCTACCCTGAGCATATCTTCCTTGCTGATCTTACATATCAGTCATAGATGCTTTTGCAGTGAGGAAATTTGTAGTTATGAGTACAGACCACGTTGCAAGAGGGCCACACAGAAGGGCCTGATGATGAATTTGTTTGTTCAGTTGTTAACAAAGGATTCAAGCACCTCTTTGTGAACCTTTCACTTGGGAGCCTGGCTTTAAAATTTTTACTGAGATTGCATGGTTTTTCCTCCTTTTCTTTGCCCACCCCCACCCCAATAATAGCATCAAGTGGAAAACAATATTGATTTTCTTCCTATCTTGTGTCTTAAACACAAATTAGACTGATATTTCCCATGAGTACCTATGTACTTTCTCAGTTCTCTTACTTGTATTTAGGACATCTGCATAAAAGCAGGAGCTTTGTAATTGCAGTTTAAATATTCAGTGTTCCTTCTCCTCATTAGAATTCAAACTAGAACCTCGTCTGAGTCTGACGGACAGAGCCAATTGTGAAAGGCCAGACTAAGAATTCTGAATGACTCGACTTAAGGGACAGTGTTGCTTCTCAGCATATTGACTATTACGTAATGTTGTCCAAGCACATTCATTGTGATTTTAGCAGCGTTTCAGTGATGTGGCTAGAAATCAGCTCAATTGGTGTTGAATTAACATTCTCCCAACCTGGAGTCACTGGATTTGTCTTTCGTTCCTTAGAACATGCTCATCTGAAGGAGGTAGGGAATGCAGTGGTTTGGATGTGTGCACACCTCGTGGGCTTGGCGCCAGGCAGACCTAGGCCAGGGTTTGGGCTCTGTCACCACCTGGGTGACTTGGAGAGCTGCTTGCCTGGCTCAATTTTCTTCTTTATAAAATAAGGGTTATAACTTATGTGGTTATTCTGCAGACTAAAGGAGAACCAGTTGGGTGGCATAGTGACTGGTTCTAGTAAGTCTTCAATAAATAAGTAACAACTGTGTTAAAATGTGACTTTAAAGTGGGTACCAAGAGTTTCCTGACTCGATAAGACCCAGATATCTCACCTCCGTTGGAACCAGCATAGAGGGACTTGTAAGGAGAACAGTGATGCTGTAAGTCATGCTGGGATATTCTGGTTCTGGGAAGGCAGCAACCTCATTTGATTAGACATGGAGTTGATACTTTTTAAAAAAAACTGAAAGATGTGAAGTAGTGAATGCCATGGCGAGCACATGCACAGTGGCAGTGGTCTGGCTTCCCCTGGTCTGGCTCTGAACATAACTTTCCTTATCCTAGTTCTTTTGGACCCTAGTACAACATAGGTAAGACACACTGAGTTTTAAGTTGTCTACTTTATGTAAGACCTTGGAAACCTCTTGAGGTCTCAGGAAATTGTTTTTAAAACTCTACCACAAGCACAATCTGGAACAAAAAGAATGTCAATATTTTTATTTATCTTGTTTATCTAGAATATTCTTGGCTGTTTTTGTCCTTCTATCATCCTTTGTTTTTGTCTTTCTCCTATCATCCTTTGTTGAAATTATCTCGTTAAACTCCCCAGCTCCCTCTGTCTTTACATACACATGTGTCTGTCTCATAACTTCTATAACCTCTTCCATTCAGTCTCTAGAGAAATGCCCAGTCCTCCACTGCTGCATCGCTGCCTTGAAAGCCCACTTATCCCCAAGCTTATTACTGCCACAGTCATTCTTCTCCTATGTCATGCCATTGTGAGTCCTAAGTACCATCTATGTGCCGGACACTGGAGCTGAAAGGTAGATAGACACAGTCTGCCCTTGGGGAACTGGGAGTATGGAGAGGTATAAATCACTCAGAACTATAGACAGCACAGACCATGAAGAGTATGTGTCTCCCAGGGCCTTCACAAGGCAGGGACCTATGGAATGAATAGATGTGAAAAACCAAAGTAAGCAGGACATGTATGCTGCAATTAAAAGGAAAGGTGGGAGGAAGGCGAGGAAGAGGGGAGGGGCCACTTGTGTACATTGTAGACGTGCTCATTAAGCCATGAAGACTGGCTCCCAAGAGCAGATGTCCTTGACATGGGAACCTTGGAACCATGTGAGCTAGCTGTGAGTAGGCTATGTGCTGAGAGTTTATCAATGTATTCTTTATATATCTTTAGAATTTTTTTACAGCAAGTTTATATTTCACAATTTAAAAATTAACATTTTAAAGGTAAAATGCTTCTCAACATTTTGGTACAGTCAGGTGTGGCAGCGCGGGCCTGTCATCCAAGCTCTGGGAGACTGGGACCAAGGGATTGCTTGAGTCCGCGGGTTCGAGACTACTCTGGGCAACAGAGTAAGACCTAGGCTCTAAAAAAATAGCCAGGCATGGTGGTACGTGCCTGTAATCCCAGCTACTTGGGAGACTGAGGCTAGGGGTCACTAGAGTCCATGGTTTCGGAACTACCCCGGGCAACATAGTGAGACCTAGTCTCAAAAAAAAAAAAAAAAGAAAGAAAGAAAGAAAAAAAATTGGTACTACCAGTCTTTTTATCCATTGCAAATATTTTATAAGAGGATGAAAGTACTGTATTTTTAAACCCTTCTATTCTGTAATGTTTCATTATCAACGTATTTTTCTTTTTGTACCATTAGTACCATTATGTCAAATAGATGTATCATCATTAACTTACAGCTGTTTGGGCTTTTTAGATTTTTTTCCCCCACATTTGCTGTATAAATAATGCTGCATTAGATACAAAGGTTTTTTTCCTCATATATGGGATTTTTTTTTCCTGTCAGATAGAAAAAGTATCTATCTGACACCCAGGGAAGACCTGGTGCCTGGCCTCAGTCATAGCCTAACTGGGCGCCACCCTTGAGCTCACTGTAGAAAGTTGAATAGAAATATGACAAAGGCATGTAGGGGGAAATAACATTTCTGGCAGTAGAAAAGGTCAGGTTAGGAGGACACAGTTAGGCAAGAAACAATGTTTGGTTTCTTAAATAGGACAGACCGGCTGGGATCATGGGTGCCTGTTGGAAAGGTATAGAAAATATAGATCAGAAATGAGTTCAGATCATGGAAAGCCTAGGACGCAAATTACTCAATTTCCCTTTGTCGTCTTCATTTTTCTCATCTTCTCTCTTCTGTTAAAGACAGTGCTAAGGACTGTCCTTTGCTTTTTCCCTTGGTGCTTCTTCTTGAAGCTACTTCCTGTATTTTCCTAGATGGCTTCATGGGCAGCACATAGTTCTGTCTCTCAGATCCAGGCTCACCTGATTCTCAAGGTCTTAGACTTATCTGCTGCCCACTGGTTTCTCATGATCTCCCCAACACCATCTCAGTTTATGTTCTTTGTAGATTCATTATCTTTATCCCAAAATAAGCTTCCTCTTCTAAGCCTCAATTTTTGCAGGCCCCAAAACTTCCTTCTTCCCTTCAAATGCCTTCAGGGTCTACACATGAAATGTTCATGAATGAAGTGGGTGACTGTGACTATCTCCAATGGCAAACTGGAGAGTAAACAATGGATTTTTGCCAACTGGAAATGCAAGCCTAGAATTGCCAGGTCATCTGTTAATTAAAAAAAAAAAAAAAAAACAACCTGAAATCTGGATCTTTACACACAGTCTCCCAATATTTTAGTGTTGACAAATTGACATTTAAAAAGTATCCATGTGGGCCAAGCAAAACATACCGCAGTCTACTACTCTGGGACCTTAGTAGTCAGCTGTAGCCGTGTTTGTTATTCTGACTCTGTAATCTTGCCCCTCTTCATCTCTTTCTGTTCTTATCACTGTTTCTCACTCTTGTCACAGTTATATAGCCACTAAAAATAATAATGAAGTTGATTCATTAGTACACTGTTACATGTCCTGTGACCAGTTTCTAGTGGAAGTGTGTGAAGATTCTCCACACCAACAGATTAATTCTCAGATATCAACAAGGTGTCTGAGAATTCAACTCAGTTCTGGCATTGTCTATCCTGGGATTGCATCAGATTCCACAGTTAAAGGCTCCGTCTCCCAAAACTGCTGTCTGCTTCAAATCCTAGATGCCAGCCTGTGGCTTCTGCTTCTAACCAGCTGACTATAATGCAGAGGTACCTTTGATCCCCTGCTCAGGTTCCATTAATTCACTCACAGGAAACCAAGTCACTCCATAGATCACCGGTTTATTACAAAGGATATTTTTAAAAATTTATTTATATATAAATTTCACATCATTGTAATCCCAGGGATTCACCCCCTCCACCCCCGCCGACCCTCCCACCATTTCCTCCTCTTTTCCCCTGCCGGAAGTTGTGTGCTTCAGTTTGGTGCTTAGCTTGTTTTGACTTTTCCTCATGGCTTTTATTTTTTCCCTATGTCCCATATATTAGTGAAACCATTTGGTTTCTGTCTTTTTCTTTTTGACATGTTTCTCCTAATATGATTTCTTCTAATTACATCCATGTTATCATAAAATTATCAAATTTGTCATTTTTAATTGATGAATAATATTCCATAGTGTATATATACCACATTTTTTTCTTCCAGTCATCTGTTTTGGGGCATTTAGGTTGCTTCCAAGTCCTTACGATTATAAATAGTGCTGCAGTAAACATCCGAGCACAGATATCCCTTTGTACCCACATTGAGGTCTCTTTAGGGTAGAATCCCAAGAGAGCAATTGCTGGGTCAAATGGTAGTTCTATTTTCATTAATTTGAGGGTGCTCCACACAGCTTTCCATAGATGTTGGACCAGTTTACATTCCTACCAGCAGTGTAAGAGTGTTCCTTTCTCTCCACATCCTCGCCAGCACTTGTTGTTGCCTGTTCTTTGGATGTGGGACATTCTTACTGGTGTAAGGTGTTATCTCATTGTGGTTTTGATTCGCATTTCCCTATTGCTAGTGACATTAAGCAATTTTTCATGTGCCTGTTGGCCATTTGTATTTCCTCTTTGGAGAAGTGTCTTTTTAGTTCTTCTCTCCATTTTTGGATTGGGCTTCTTGTTTTGCTTTCGTTTAGTTGTGTGAGTTCCTTGTGGATCTTCGTTATTAAGCCCTTATTACTCTTGTGGAAGGCAAAACTTTTTTTCCCATTTGGTTGGGCTGCTTTTGTTTTTTCTGTTGTCTCTCTTGCTGTACAGAAGCCTTTTAGTTTGGTGTAGTCCCATCTGTTTATGTTTTCCTTCATTTTTTTGCCATCTGTAGATGTTTCCAGAAAGGGATTTCTGAATTGTAATTCATGGAGGGTTTTGCCCAAGTTATCCTCTATGTGTGTTATGGTTTCAGGTCTGACATTTTGAGTCTTTTATCCATTTTGAGTTGATTTTTGTACATGGTGTGAGGGAGTTGTCTTGGTCCATTTTTTTGCATGTCTTTGTCCAATTTTCACACCATTTATTGAAGAGGCTATCTTTGTTCCAATGTAAGTTTTTCACTCCTTTTATTACAAAGGATGTTAAAGGATCTGAATCAAAAGCCAGATAGATACACAGGACAAGAGCCCAACAAATTTGTTTCATTCCTTGCAAAGTTGTTTCATTCCATGTTGTTCAGCAACATAGCCTATGGAAACATTCTCTAACCTGAAAGCTCTCCAAAGTCCCTCCCTGTTGGACTTTGATGGAGGCTTCATTACATAGGCATGCGTGATTAAGTCATTGACCATTGGCGATTGAACTCAACCTCTACCCTCTCATCCCTTCCTCTCTTGGAAATCAGGGGGCTGGAAGGGGCAGTTCTACCAACTAGTCATTTTCCTTGGCAGCAAGCCCTCATTCTCAGGTGTCTTCCAGAATTTATCTTCATTAACAGATCAATCATTCTGAGCATTTCAGAAACTCCAAGACTTTTGAAAGCTGTGAGTCAAGAACTGTAAAGGCCAAATGTATGAATATGATAAAGGCCAAATGTATATGAAAAATACATTTTGATCACATGAATGAATTTTTTTTCTTATATATCACAATATTTTTCTTATAAATCAAATCAAAGTACAAAAAATGTGCATGACTGTCACGTTTATCACATTTATTATATAATCTGGGCCCTATCTTGTGGATTTGGAATTTGAATGTAGTTTGTGTCTACCCAGCCATCAGTTAGATAAGTAAGGTGACTCCCTCTCCTTAAGGAATTCCTGTTTTATAAGCATTCCACTTTTTAAAAATATATATATTATTTATTTTGTTCTTTAGAGCACAACCTCTAAGTGTTTTTTGGGATACTTCCCCCTTCCCTCCTCCCTCTGGCACCCCCCCAAACCCCACCCTTTGTTGTTTACTAGTTGTGCTAAGTCCATTAGTCTGTCTTTCCTTTAGCAGTGTCCTTTCACTGGGTGAGGGACTGCACTGTTGGAATCAGGCAAGCCCCACTGGTAGGCTTTCAGTCCTAAGGTTGCGTTGGGCCAGTCTGTATTCATTTGTGATTTGTCCATGTTTTCTTGCTGCAGGCCGTCTTCTACAGTCCCATCTCCGCTGCTCTGCTGCTCCATCTTATGGCTCTGGTGTCAGATTTAGTGGGTCTTGCCCCCAGCTAGTGTTGGTGAAGAAGCCTTTCTGTGAACACAGGCGTTTGTGAATGCCCCCTGTAGATCATCTCCTCTCCCTCAGTCCTCAGCTTTGATGTGGGGCTGAGTACCCCATCTTTGGTCTTCCTTTCCTCTCCTGCAGTGTGGGAAGGGGGTGTTGCTCTCCTAGAAGGCATCTCCAAAATGAGGTCTCAGGTCTTCCCGGCCCAGTGAGCACATAAGTGTGCATGGTGACATCATGTCTCCACAACTGCCCCTCCATGCACAGGCCTTCTCGGCTGCCCATACCCTGTGTCCAACCCAGGCTTGTGGGCTGGATCCTTGCATGATCCCTCACCTGTTCCACGACAGGGCCTGCGGTGCACATGTTTCCGATCCTCTGGAGTTTAGCTGGCTCAGGGGGCTTACTCAGGAACCTTGACCCCCCCTTTGCTCCCCCTTTGCTCCCCACTGACAGCCCTCAGGTGGCTGCCTGCTGGTGGACTCACATTCCACTTTCAGTTGCTTTAAAACTGGATCCTAAGCGGGGCATGGTGGCACATGCCTGTAAGCGGCTGCCTAGGAAGCTGCGGCTGAGGCCAGGGATCACGATTTGAGTCCCACGGAGGGCACGTAGTGTAAGACCTAGTTCCAAAAAAATATCTGGGCGTGGTGGTACGTGCCTGTAATCCCAGCTACCTGGGAAGCTGAGGCTGGGGATTGCTTGAGTCTGTGATACCCTGGGCAACCTGTGCCTGCGGTTACACAGGCAAAAATAGTGAGACCTAGTCTCAAAAAACAAAACAAAACAAAAACAGAGGTCCCATGGTCACCCAACAAATTAGGATAGCACAAAATTAAACAGGTAAGAATCTAGGT
>PVHY01021014.1:0-24606 GCA_004024945.1 Uropsilus gracilis
AGTTCATGATGCCCATGGCCTTGGACGAGATGCCCGTGTCGGGGTGCACCTGCTTCAGCACCTTGTACACGTACACCGAGTAGCTCTCCTTGCGGCTGCGCTTGCGCTTCTTGCCGTCCTTCTTCTGCGCCTTGGTCACCGCCTTCTTCGAGCCCTTCTTCGGGGCGGGCGCCGACTTCGCTGGTTCAGGCATTTTGAAGCCTCAAGACACCAACAGTAAAATGGAAATCAGAAGTGGATTTCTGCTATTTATAGGGCCTTTATGCTAATGAGGGATTCGGAGCCCGTCTTAGCTAATTGGAAGACAAACAGCGCGGCTGTCATACTTGGGCAGAACTATGCAAATGAGGGATTGAAATTAAGCCCTTTTATTGGCTACCGTGGTGAGTACCACTAGTATCCAATCAGAAAACTGGATTTACTCTCCAGGAACTGCCTATAAAAGCAGCAGTGTTTTGCTCTTTTACAGGTTTAGTCTGTTTTGTTAAGTCTTTAATCTGTTTATTTCTAATTTTACCGTTACTTGGAGATGTCTGGACGTGGTAAGCAGGGCGGCAAGGCTCGCGCTAAAGCGAAATCTCGCTCTTCCCGAGCAGGTCTGCAGTTCCCGGTGGGCCGCGTGCACCGTCTGCTCCGCAAGGGTAACTACGCCGAGCGGGTCGGGGCCGGCGCGCCCGTGTACCTGGCGGCCGTGCTGGAGTACCTAACGGCCGAGATCCTGGAGTTGGCGGGCAACGCGGCGCGCGACAACAAGAAGACGCGCATCATCCCGCGCCACCTGCAGCTGGCCATCCGCAACGACGAGGAGCTCAACAAGCTTCTGGGTCGCGTGACGATCGCGCAGGGCGGCGTGCTGCCCAACATCCAGGCCGTGCTGCTGCCCAAGAAGACCGAGAGCCACCATAAGGCAAAGGGCAAGTGATTTGACAGGCATCTTGAGTTTTCCAGAAACGTTTTTTCCAACCCAAAGGCTCTTTTCAGAGCCCCCACCCTGTCAAAAAGAGAGCTAATATCACTGTTAAAAAAGTGCAAAGGTAAGTTAGGTTCTCTACAGGATACGGAGCTGAGGTTTTCAGGAAATGCATTGGGTGCTGCTAAAAATACCATTAAAAAAAAAAGTATGTAGGGTCAAATGTTTGCATGTAATTTATGATGCTATTTAGTCATACGGTTGTAGTTCAGTATAGTCTAGTTGCTGGCTGAGCACATTGCTGTTTGCCTGGTGTCCCATGTTCAGATTGCCTTATAGAGACCTCATTTAGAGTGCGTGTAACTGCCTTTCTTAACTCTGCGAGGGACTAAGGCTGTGCTGGCATAATTCTCAGCATGTCAGCAGAAATTTACTGGAATATTGAAAGGAACCACAGGCAAATTGACTGAACTTAATTAGTAACACAGTGAATCTATAGCTCAAAATGGAGAACCCCATTTACAGACTGAGGCTGGAGGCAAATGGAGTTTGTTACCCAGTTTTGACATCTATAAATTGGGGTAGATCGACAGTGACTTTATTGGTATTTTTGCTAGTTAACCACGTATACCTCCAGTCAAGATCAGTGCCTGGCTTTAAATGCAATGGCGTTAATACTGCATTTTTACAAGATTCTTGAGCCCCTAGGTTCCCACAGCTGAAGCGTTAGGGAAAGACTGCAGGTCCTCCCCCAAAGAAATGGTAATGGACTGGTAACTTGTACTGCCCTATCCTGTGCACCAGGCAAAAGTCCCTAGTGTCCTGTTTTACAGGATTGAGGTACTAGGCTTTTCTTCTGGATGACTGGGTTTGTGCATTGATGGGAAATGAATAGGAAAGAAGGCTAGATTCCAGTTTGTGGGGAGAGGTTATCTAATTCCTTGAACATGCCTCCCACTTTGTAATAATGATGTGTGTTGAGAGGTGTTGAGACATCCCTCCCTCAGCATCCCTGAAACTACCAGCAAAAGAAAAGCAACTAGAGTGGCTATGAGTTTAGTGAAGGCAAATGAAGGGAAAGGTGAGCACACTGGTGACCACACAACAGAATTTCTCTGAAGAGGTTTTAACAGTTCTAATGAGCAGATGGACAGAATTAGACTTCAGGAAGTTTCACATTGTTTCATGTCAGGTTCCACTGAGAGAACCAGGTTCATCTATTCCATATCCCTTGTATGTTGGAAAAATTGGATTCTTAGGTTGGAATTGCTTTATAGGAACCTTGGGTCCTTTCCATTAACTTTCTACATTGGCTTTGGAGCTGACTCCCACACATGGTATGTGACCTTGAACTAGGTACTTCATCTCTCCATTCACACATTTCTTCCTATATGCCTTGGCTCACCTCATGAAGAAAAGTGAATCAACACTGTGGTTCTGAGCACAGGGTGCTCAAGAGTAATTGCCAACACTAAGCACTTACTGTGTATCAGGCACATTTTTCTTATGACATCAAGCATGATTTATTAACACAACAATCTAAGAAGCAAGCATTATTCCTGTACTAATTTTTTAAATGTAACAAAGCTTAAACTACTTGTCTATATCCCAAGGACAGGGAGCCAACTGACCCAATAGGGGGAAAGTTTTTAATCATTGCTCCCTAACAGGGTCAGAATAATGACGTCAGTAAAAATTAAACACATGGTAGGTTTACCTTGTCCACTTACTAGATTGTTACTGATTGCATTCTAAACTATGTGAAGAATTTAAGGGAAAGAGGAATGGTGATCACACCCCAGTCTACCTAAAGGGAGAGAGAAAAATCTGGATGATGTGTGGGCACAGTAGAACCAGAGGGATAATACCAATATACTTTTCATTTAGTGTGACAGTGAAATAAAATGAAGTTTCAGTAGATGATTTGATAAAAACCTATAAGATTTTATAAGCTAATCAATTTATTGTGGTGAGCAAGAAAGGAGTTAGAGAAGACTTGAGTTTGAATTCTGTCCCCTTGGATTATTATCTCCAATAACAAAACGTATTTGATTTTCAGTACTGAATGACACATTGTGTCAAGTTTGTTTCACCTTCAGCTAAGGGTAAGGACCCCATTTGTCAAATCATTGATAGTCAGCATAGACTGTGGTCTACAATAATTAATAATTGGACTTTGAGTAAGGGATGAGTTGAGTCATTTGGTGGTTGGGCGATCTGGAGGCATTTCATTGTAGAAGGTCAGTTTATTAACAGAGGAGACATTAATTATACCCTAGGCCTGACCAGTTCTTACCTAAGAGATACTGCAAATAGGATGTTCCCCAAAAAGAAAACATTCCTTTCAGCTCTGTCTAAGCTACCGCTTTCCAACATATACTTATGCCTTCCACTTTGAAATGTTACTGTTTATAACCAACAACCCTTGTTACTCCTTGGGTAAATTCTCTAGTGGGCAATAAAGTCTCAGTAGCTTCAGTTGGTTTCCAGCCCTTCAGTGGTGCCTCCATCTACTACGCCTCCAGAGTCCTGTGAAGGACCATTTAAATTGAGGCAAGTTGATGAGAATGATAAACCCAGACCTTCCAATTACTGAAGGCACCAGGGAAACAAGTCGATCTCAGGGATTTACTGAGATCTGAGGCTGAGACAGAATCATCATTTGCTTATAAAGATCATTCCAAATAAAATAGATTCTTTACACATATCACCTATTATATTAAAAATCCCTTTTTAACTATCCAAATAATTGAGGAAAGGGGTGGAACAGAAAAAAGAAATGAAATCCAAATAATTTATGTAACAATATTCTATTCTTTATTCCATTCCATTCATTCCCTTTATATTTTATATGTCATTTGTACTCTTTTTTCAAATGTAATAAATTTTATAACCAATTATTTTAAAATGTACACTTTAAGGTTAAAATTAAGATTACATTCTAAGTATTTGTTATCCTTTGATCCTAATAGTTGTAAATGAAAATATTCCTGCTAAGTATGATACATATATGTTTTTGGAAGATGCTAGGAACTTTACTGAGGATTCCGCATGCATTATGAAATTGAGGATAAGGACTCATGTGTAGTTATAAAAATTCCCCCTTGCTTTTATTCTAATCCCTAAATATTGTACCAAACAAAGATGAGTATCATCAGGAGACCTATCAAAAGATAGCTGTCACCTAAATTTACACGTGGAAAGTTATCTCAGTAACAAAGACAGTGTTTTTTTGTTTTTTTTTTTTTTTCAAAAATTAAATAAGTGTAATCAGAACTGCAAGAGAAATTGGGATTTAACATATAGACAAAGTGAGTAAATTCACAAGAATGAAATTAGTGTAATCATTTTTGAGAAATTTCAGATCATTGGGCTTTCGAGTTGTTCAGTGAAATATAGCTGGGCAGGGTAGCACATCAGCATCTCCTAGGACTTGGAACTCAACACTCAGACTTGAGACTCTTTCTGAAAGAAGGAAGCATGCTATACTTTCCATTCTGTTTTAGAGTCTTTATCTCTTGAATAGTAAAATTTGACCACATCCCTCACTCTCTGCCTTGTGAGTTGAAAGTACAGGCTTGACTTAATACCACAAAAAGTTGTCCTTGCATTAAACATCTTCTTCAAGAATGGCCAGACTTGAACTATGTTCATTGATGATTTCATTGGTGTTGCATTTCCAAAGGCTACATGCAGTAAATACAACATTTCCAGCCCTCCCCTCATCCCTGATGTACAAATGTATGTGTGCGGATCCCTTCTTGACATCTTTCCTTGCAACTCTGCCAGGCCTTTCAACCTGAATGCATCCAAAACACAGATATTGTGCTCCCAAGACCCCCTGACTACCCACAGTCTTCCCCTAGTCAGTATATGTTTTAACCATAAATTTGTTTAACCAAGTTCAAAATTCTCAAAGTAAAGCCCACTCCCTTTCATTTATCTAGGTGATTCATGTCACCTAGACCTTTGATATATATCTTAATTTGTGCTCCTTACTATCATCTGAAGGGTCACCCGGAATTTTCATCTTTCTGTTCCAGCCACACTGATATCTCTTCCTGCTTCTTAAGCTGCTTGCCTCCTCAAAACATTTGCATTGTTGATCTCTTTCTCTAAAATGTTTATCTTTTGACTGCTTTTCTGGCAAGCACACTCTTATCCTTCTGACTCAGTTCCTCTTCAGACAAGTCTATCTGCAATAGACCTGCCCATATGCATTAAACATCTAAATAACAAAATACAAATGTATGAAATTTTAGGAAACATTTTGTATAACTTCAAGTGTGTGTTGAAGGGGCAGTATCATTTTTATGCAAAACAGGAAACACAAAGGTCATATACGAAACACAAAAGTCACATAAACCAAGAAAAAGAACGCAGAACCAGCTAGCAGAACACAGGAATTAAGAAATTAATAACACAATGCAACATAAAAAGAGTGAAAGTGGGCAATGTTCTAGGATAAAGGTATTGTAGGACATAATATGCAAAGGGTTAATGACCTTTTTCAGCTCAATTCAAATGGTCACTACATGAGAGAATGTATGAATTTTAATGCAAGAAGGGCACATTTTTTTCTCACTAATGAATAGACATTCTCTAAAACTAATAATATTCAGTACTGCTGGGAATAAGGAAGAATTGCCACTGACTTTACTCTTTTGAGAGTGTAAAGTAAGGAACCTCTCTTTTCCCACTTCTTGCTCCCAGTTACTTTCTGTCATATTGTTTAGATTATATATTTAAAATACAGCCTGACCTGAGGTTTTATTTATCCCCTGTTGTTTGCCTCTCCCTGTTATACTCTGCTCCATGAGAGAGGGACCTAGTCTGAGCACTTACCATGATATCCCAGCTTTGAGCAGTGGCTTTGGACTTACTGAATGAGCCAGAGAAAGACTTGCAGCCCAGACAAGGCTTTCAGAGCTCATTGAGTTTCTGTCAAAACATCTGCCCAGCAATCAGTTACTCCATTACCTACTTGCCCTACCCAGCTACCAGAATGCAGGGAAATTTGCACAGATGCCCACTTTCTGTTCATATCCCACCTTTTCCAGGTTTCTGTACTAACTCTCTAGACTCACTGTCTCCTGATAAGCCCCTGTTACTCAGGAGCCCTTCATGCCTTTGAGGCTGTGTTCTTGCCTGTTCTTGCATAAAAAGAACCCTCTTTAATATGCTGCTGGGTCTGTGGCTACTAAATGTGTGCTTAGAATCTTGGAAAGAAAAGGGTCACACAGCTGGTGTGTGTGACCACAGGGATGCTCTTTCATCCACTTAACAATGCCTGCTCTGCACAGTGTCAAAAGGCCTCCTAGGCTTTCACATTCTAATGCTGGAATTAGCCAGTTAACACTCTCAACCACAGGATGAGTTTGATGAAGAATTCTATCATACTCTTCTCCATCCCATGGAACATTACACCTTCCACATTTAGTAGATTGTTAGTAAATACTCAGAAGGAATACTCAGAAAGAGTGGGTTGACAGCAAAACTTTTATCAACACAAAAGTAGAATAATCACTAAGTAGTAGGGACTTGGGAGTTTATTCCTGGCTTATGTACCGTTTTAGGCACCACTTGATCTGAATTCCTGTTGTTAAATTTAGAGATACGTGCCTGGCTCTGGGCTGCTCTGTCCAGCACAGTAGTCATTAGTCACTTTTGACATTTCAAGCTTAAATAAAATAATTAAATGTAAACATCAGATTTTCTTTTACATTAGTCACATTGCAAGGTGCTAGTGGTTACTGTATTGAATAGCAAAGATAGAGAGCATGTCTGTTTCCACAGAAAATTCTATTGATAGCACTAGGCTGGGTACTTCCTGAGGTGCTCAGCTAACATATTCAACTACATCTAATCAGCTTTTTCCAGATGGCATATGAGGATTTGATTGTGAAATAAAATATGGTATGCTCAGTTAAATTTGAACTCTAAATGAACAACAAATGATTGTTTTGGTATAAGTATACTCCAAATGATGCATTAAACATAACTAAACAATAGTTCATCTGAAGCCCAGATTTAAAATGCATCTTGAATATTGAAGATCGAAATTGAAAGTGTAAAGGAGGAGAAAAGGAACACTTACACAGAGTTAGTGGGAATATAAACTGGCCCAATTCCTATGGAAAACAGTATGGTGTTTTCACACAAAAAAAATTTTTTTAATTAATTATTAAATAAAAAATATGACCCAGCAGTTTCACTCCTGGGACTGTACCAAAGATTTTTTTAAAATCACTAGTTCAAAGGGAAAAGAAAATAAAATAAAAAGCATCTTTTATTTTTATTTACTAGATCTTGCACCTTTATCTAAAGACCAAAATTAGAACTTCTTTGGGTGGTTGGTTGGGTGGGTAGGTGGGTGAACCAGTGAGGGATGGATGGTGTCAGACTTCTTTATGAGGAATTGAAAAGGGCTGATACCCAGAAAAACTTTAACTCATTATGAGGAAACGGTCTGTATATTTCTTTGCCTGTTTTGAGAAAGGTTGAGACAGAAGTTTCCCAGATGCATTTGTTCCCTCTGGTTTCTTCCCCTCCTTAGGTTTCAAAAGCTTGTCACTACAGAGATGGCTGGTTCCCAAACATCTGTCAAACTCCCCAGTTCTCAGAATGGATGAATGACATCAATGATTGAAAATAGAAAACACTTTCCTATTAAAAACTCACTTCAGATTTATTTATTTATTATCTTTGTCTGTAATGTGTTTGTTGGGGATAAGGAGAGCAAAGGGATGGAGAAACTACTGGAAACTACTCTATTCATACAAAAACATGTCTAAGTTCCCTAAGTGACATATTCAGGGGGTTTAAATAAATTGAAATAACAAGAGATACATTAAGATTCTGCTCCACTGGATTCTACTCCATAAGGGATCTGTTGGGATTTTATGTTGTTCATGTATATGTCCATTATTAATTTATGAAGATGTGATACAAAAATGAACATATATTTATCTTCCCACTTTCATTCTTAAACTATAGCAGATGAAAATCTACTCTTGCTCTTTATGACAACAATGTAGTTTGGAAAGCTTTCTAGACATGAACACAGGAGTTTAATATAGCAGTTTCCTGTCAATATGTGGTTACTTTGTACTTTATATAAGCTGTAGGTAGGCACATACAATTATGAGATAATAAACCTTGATAAGTAGCATGGACTTATTTTCCATGTTCTGCTGCAGAATTGGAAATTTAGGTCACTTTTGGGTTTGGACCTATGGTTCTTCCTCTGAAAGCCTTAGTCAGTTTAGTCCTACTCCGGTTTCCTCATCTGTAAAATGGAGGTAATACTTTCCTTCAGTAACTATGAGACTGAAAACAGATTATGTGTGTGAACTGTTTGAAATGCTAAAGAACAGCACAAATTAAATTAATTTTCCATACATTCCTTTTGTGAAAGTTTCATATAACATTGCAATAGGAACAGATTCTACAGGTTTTAGCCTAGAGCAGAGATGATAGAAAATGGTGCAGAGAAGGAGGGAGGCAGTTAAATTACCTGCTTAGAACATCATCCTGTTAAAATGACCATTTGCTAACCCTCTCACACAGGAGGTAGAAAGTCCATCCTTCCAATCTACCCAGCATCTTGCCCCCTTCTGTTCTTTCCCAAGTGGTCTAGATCAGTCTTCAGAATATCTCTGCTAGTCTTAAGAATCTGGGTGTGTTGGGGCCAGGACCTGGTTGATACAGATCTCATCATAGAGACTAATGTCTCTGGCATATAATAACACTCAGGAAATCGCTAGTGAACTCATAAGATTGCACTGTAGGTAGGAAGGATATCTAAGTCTTAGTGATAGGGTGTGCCCCCCCCCCATTGTCTCCTGTTTAAGATTGCAGATTTCAAGGACAGGTATGCTAAAATGGGAGAATGACCTTAGTTGGAATTTCCCTTCAGGGGGGTGCAGGGGAGAAAGAAGTGAAATGGTCAAGGTGAAACAGGTTTCCTGGAAGGTGGGAAATCAGGGTATATAAAAGGTGTGCAAACAAAGAGAAGGATTCGATTCGATTGGATTCAGGTTGGAGATTCGAATATGGAGACTGGATAGAGAGAGGTTCAGTGGAGGAGAGATGGGAATCGGCCATCTTGTAAAGATGTGAGCCATGTGAGCTTGGCCATGTGGTCACCGAGGACCTGCAACCCTTGGCTGGCCCAGGCTGGCAGCATGTGTGCTGAATGCAGTTAAGGAGTTTGCAGATTTGAACTCTGTGTTGAAGTTTGTTTTGCTGAGTTTGATTTGTGTCTGAAGAGGCCGTGCAAAAGTTAGGCCTGAGAAGAAAGTGAACTTTGCTGGTTCGGCACCATGGAGTTCCTGCTACCTGAAGGTGACAAGGAGAAGACAGCGTGGAAGACAAGGAGGAGCAGTCAAAGGAACATGTCTTCAAGCGTCCGGAGATGGACTCTCTCTGGACATTGGTGAGATGATCAGGACTGAGAGACTGAGGATTTCTGGGCAATCTGGGAAAGGACTTTGGACAATACTGAGAAAGGGTTTGGACAATGTTGAAGTATTATGAGTCTTACATGTTTCTTTTGTAGTTGTTAGGATAATTAGAAATCACTTTGTTAGAAATAAATTAGTCTGCACTGATAGTCTTGCATTGGTTTGGTATTTTGGTTGAGAAGGCTGGGGATGGTGGTAAGAACCCATGAGTGGAAAGTTTAAACTGTGTTTTAAAGTTTTTCTTTTTAGGTCTGAAAGAAGGAAAGAAAGCAGAGAGAAGCTGGTAGCTGATGTTTGCATATCAATGGTAAAGGTAATCAGTGAAAATGCTAATGAAGAGTGTGTAACCTGCTTTGTAGAAAGAAGCAGGCAGATAGGTATAAACAGTTAAAGTCAGAAAGTCTTCTTTATACCCTGTTTCATTAGGAAATACCTACACATAAAGTCTATACAAAGTGGCTTGTAAGTTCACATACACACACATATACACAAACACCACATGGACTGCAGTAAGATGTTTTGGGAAGACAGGAAATCTGGAGGTAAATTTTGGGTTTGGGTTCCATCTCTGCCATTTGCCAAGTGTCTACCTGTGGGTGAGTCACTTTCCATCCCTGGAGATCAGGCTATTTATCGGGAACATGGAAGAAATATACCTCTCAAAAATTTAAAATGAGATGGCACTTGAGAAAGTACTTTGTGTCTTGTGAGACCAAGTGTGTTTGTGTATGTGTGTGTGTGTGTATGTGTGTGTGAGAAAGAGAGAGAGATTATATAAAGACTGTATATATTGAGGTAGAATAGTTGTGGTAATGCAGGGAAAATTTTGCCAACAAACTGGGTTCTTCTCAGATTGGTTGAGTAATCAAAATAGTATCAGTGGGATTAGTCAAGGAAAAATCAACTTAGTAATAAACAAATGGTGAGTTACAATGATTATGCAGGTCCCACAATCAATCATGGAGAAAGGAGTTTAAATACTGAGGTAATGAATAGGGTACAAAGCAGTGGCACCAAGGAGAGGGAGAGAAATTTTTTATAAAATCTTTCATCTTGACTCTAAAAGAAAAAAAATGTGTTTCTCAGAGAGGACATATTTACTAATAGACCTGCACTTGAATGAGACCACCAAACTACATTCTTCTAGGTCATTGAAGGAAGCAGTGTCAGTCAATTCTTTAGTTAGGGGAAAGACAAAGAGGTGAGGAGAAAGACAAGAGTTTCTCAACTTTCCAGGAACTGCAACTATTCTCAGCTTAAAATAATCAGTGTGCCAGAGCAGGGAATTTTGAGGAAGTCAACTCTGAAAATCATGGGGTAATCTGATGTGAGCACCTTCATCCTATGTAATTTCTATTCTATCTATCCATCCATTCATCTATATTCTCTCTCTCTTCTTTCTCTCTTTCATCTATCTCTATCATCTATTTTTTCTCCTCTCCAAATGTGAACAAGTGGTAGTAGATGAGGATCCTGAGATTTCCCTTTTCCTGAGATTTGCTATCTTCTACTGTGACATAACTGCACTTGTGGTAAGCCAAAGTATTACCTACTTCTATGACAATTGGTGCCCATAGCAGGAGGGAGCATCTGGAATGGTGGGCCTGGCAGACAAGCAGTGAATAAATGACAGCGAACACAACACCCCCTCTCCCCAGTTCTCCAGGCACACAGCAGCATTCTAGAATAGAGGGGTTGTGGGGAGAAAGGGTATTTCAAACTCATCTAGCCATCCTATCAAGAGAAGAGACACCCAAAACAGAGCTGCTTCACTTTTAATTTGGGGTCAACTTGAGCTGTGGAGCTATTCACCCCTTACTGGGTATCCGAGCAACTTTGGCAGAGAAAAAAGCTGAGGAGGTCCTTTAGGAAGAAGAACCTTAGGTACACTGACTTTGGAAGGAAAGACGAAATGGAGGGGAGAACATCTCTTTGAGCTCAGTCCTTCCAGGTTGTATATGAAGAAACCAAGCCCTGGGTCAGCTGATCTTGTGCATGGCCCCAAGCTGAATATATGTTCACATCCTGAGTGATACTCAACTCTTCTGCTTGCTATATAGAGTCTCTATATAATTTTAAATCCTTCCCTTTCTTCCTATTCTATGTTCCATGTGACAATAACAGCTCAAAATTCGTCCTACTGGCAGGATTTAAACCCAGGGATTAGTAAAGTCTGTAAATCAAGACTTTTTGGTGTTTCCTGAGGAGTTAGCTGCTAAAAGTTTGCAAGCACACCAGGACCTTTTCTCTCAGCCTCTCTCTCTCTCAGGCACACATGTCATCTCTCACTATTGTGTTGCTTCCATACCTAAAAGAGTTCTGTCTCCCCTCCCAAATGACCCCCATGGTTCTGGACACGCCTCTGCTCTGCACCCACTGCACGAATTTCCACATGGTTTCCCATCTGCTGTTTTCATATCTGCTGTTCAAATTTCAGGGAGAAACATAGAATGATCTTCTCAAAGGGACTCAGGTGCTCCTCTAACCTCCTTCAAGCTTTTGCTCAAATGCCACCTTCTCAATGTAGCCCTCCCTGCCCATTCCCCAACTTCCTAAGGGCAGAGATGACTACTGGGAGGCAGCCAGAGGCTGGCAGGCATGAGGCTGGGAGTGTGCCCTGTCATGGCGTGATAAGGGATGCCAAGAGCAAAAGTAGAGGAACAGCACAGTGGGACTGTTTCACTAGTGACCGCAGGGACTTCCTCTGGGTTGCCTGGCAATGAGCTGGGAACAATGGCTGCTTCTCTCCCTGTGGGAGGATCAGCCGATATTTCCAGGTGTTGGGAGCCTGGTGTTCCCAGCTGACACCCACACAGAAAATGTTTCATCTTCCTATTCATGTCTGCTCTGGTGCTTTCTCTCCAAAAGGGAACAGCAGAGGCAATGGGTCCTCTTCTGGAACACAAGGCCTCTGTGCACCAGCTAGATGCTTCCTGGGCACTGGACTCAGACTACCTGACAGCCATGCCTTCACATCTACTGACACCTGCATGCGTTTCAGCAGGTACAAGTGACACAGTGCCTACTGACAAGACAGACAGAAACCTGGGGGAAAAGGATCTGTTAGCAGGTGGAAAATCACTTCAAGAAGGGGTAGTCAATGAAAAGGAATGTATGCAAGCTCTCACCAAGAGGTGAGATCAGACTTTTTAAAGTATTATTATAACCACCCAAGTCTTCGTCTTCTAGAATGCTCCTCGTAAAGTCTCATGGGATCTGACTCAATTCTTTAAAAAAGATGAAATCTTACCACTTGTGACAATATGAAGAAAACCAAAGAGGATGTTAAATGAACTAAACCAGAAGAGAAGATATATACTTAGATAAATCACTCGTATATGAAAAAAAAAGACAAACAGACAAAATCAGACTTAAACCAACTCCAGAAATATGACTGCACAACGGAAACTTCCAGAAAGGGAAGCTGGAGGTGGGGAACAGAGGACTGCAATGAAGATTCACGGTTGATTTGGTGGTAGGTATGATGAGACAAAATACATTTGCTAGGGTATAAACCTATACCCCTAAAACATATACAATATCGTAAATCACTGTTCTCTCAATTAAAAAGACACGGTTTTTTTTTTTAATTCTTTTTTTTTTTTTCAAAGAACTAAAAGCCAAGAACTTTTTCTGTAATTTTCCATTCATACACCTCCCCTTTCTATCACTGGTCTTTTTTCCAATCACCATTGTTGTCCATTCACCACCAACTATTTTTAAGGAGCACATTAAAGAAGTGTCTTTCTTGTTTTCAAGCGGCATGGCCGGTGTTAAAATAAGCATGGTTTCTCTCGTCCCACCGCAGCAAAGCCCCACGAAAACCCGTGACGCGGGAACTGACAGCTGACGCGGAAGTGGGGCGCACAGCTGCAGGCAGACACACACAGCACAGTCCTCGGGCTCCATGGTTAGGAAACACGCAGCTTCGACCTAACCTGTGACTCAGAGGTTGTGCCTTCAGAATCAGGAAAATAATCCCTGTTGTCCGAATTTACTGCTCTCCAAACTAGACATGGGATGTGAAGAATCTAGTACCTACCAGATTTCATTAATGAGATCGGAATGCTATTTGCCAAGCCCTATCTTAATTTATTTCATCTTCATACTAACTTGATGAGGTAGGTGCTATAATTAAGCCATTTTGTAACAGGAGAATCAGGCACAGAGAGATAATGAACTTGCCCAACTCAGGCACCTAGTAAAAAGGGACCTGGGGTGAAAAAGGCCCAGATGGGAGTATAACACAGGAAAAAAGGGTCATAGCATTATTTTTCAATAGAAATAAATTCTCAAAAATTCTGAGTGTAAATGAGCCAATGCACATAAAGATCTCAGTGAAGCATAATTGCCATTACTGTATCACACAAAGAAGCTGATGGTCTAGTGGCCCAGCAACTATGAATTGTCCATCTCTTTGGAGATTTTTCTGATTTGAGTTGATAACTTGTTGCTCCAATTTTATGCTGTACTTCCTAGTTTATAAATAAGAAATATCAGAAAGAAGGCCTTATGGGTCTTTATCTTAAGGTGGGTTATTATATTCTGAGAGAGAAATGGGAATTGCATTTTTAGAATGTGAAGTAACATTCACTTTTAAACAATTTGTTCAAACTCAAATGAGGTGACAGCAACTGTGAAGGTTGCTTGTTGTGACTAATAGGACACTGGGAAATAATGGGATAAATGCAGAGGTTTGAACATTGATCAAAGACCTTGAGAAAATTATTTTCCCTTTTCATCCTGTTTCCTTGTCTGAAAAATGTAATTGCTCATCATCAACCTTATCAGAGCATAATGTCAAGATAAAGGGGAGATAATGGACTTGGCATAAAACTCCATGTTCTCTCTTCCCTTCATTTACCTCTTACAGATGTGCTTGCTTCATCTCTGAGTGTATCTGTTATCCATTGCCATGTCACAAATTATCCCCAAATTTATCACCTACAACATCTCACCTTGGCCCAGTGCAGTCCTCTGAATATGTCCCCAAGCACACACTAATGGTATGGGGGTAACCCAATGATATGACACCTCAGAAGCCTGGATCATTGGGGGTCACCTGAGAGGATAAACCACACCCGGCTTATCTCAATGTGCTTAAGATCAAGGAAATATCCTTTGGTCCTGACAAATTTGAAACTGAAAGTGTATCTCTGTGTTTCTATGGGCCGTGGCTGAATGCAGGTACAGGGTGATAGGCTCAGGCATTGAAAAAATCTTGAAATGCTTGTTTAAATTTGTTTCATCATTTGCCTGTTTGCTTTGCGACAGCCTGTGGGTCACTGAAACTACATTTCCCAGATGCCTCAGCTTTCTGACTTTCCGTAGATTGACCAATGGGAGGCACTGGTGGAATCATTCAGTGGGACCTGAGTGTTTATTCCCTTCCTGGGGTTTCTGTTGGCTCCAAGCCCATCAGATAGCCTTCTTCCTGGGTCTTAGTTCCTGTGTTACCAGTATATGCTGCCCCAGCTTCACCAGGGATTACAGCTCTAGCTCATGGACTTCAGTATCACCTCTTCCTTTTTTCCTTTGGTCCCTATGAAAGGGACTCATAGGGTCTCTCAACTGCTTGTCTTTGGGTTACCTTTTATCCCTCTTTTGGTTTCTTAACTCTTCTCTGTTTATTCAGTTACCTCTTGTAAATTCCTTCTATGTAAAATCCCCTCGAGCATTTCTCTCTTTAAATGGATGTACTAAATCACTGTCAAATAGTGGGACTGACTAACTGATGAATACCTACCTTTCCTACACAACTCATGTATACGCTCATGTACACAGCAGTGCTTGCAATGTTTGCTATTTCTGAATAGCTGCACTGGTCCTGGTGCTGCTGAAAGTCCACATACTGACTGCATCTTCTAGATCTAGTTTTATTATTTGGAGCTCAATTTTTCTCATTTTTTTAAATGAGAAACTTGATGAAAGCTGTGGTTTATCTCTGAATATTGGGGGCTCCAGGACTTCTGCATAGAGAAAGTTTAGAAACAGCATTCTGTTTGGGAAAGAGGTTGGAGCTCTTTAGATGACAAACAAAAGGGGAGAAAAGAAAGCAAATGAAAACCCAAAATCCAGAGTTGTCTACTCCGCAAAGGGGTGCATCACTCATGGGGCCCAGGGGAAAGCTAGTGTGGATCAAACAAGGACCTCAGAAACAAATACATTGTCCTGCATGTGACTTCCTGTTTCCCACTTCACCCCATACTTCCTACCCCACCCACATCTTAAACTGAAGTAGAGTGCTCAGCAATAAAGTTTTAAAATATGAATATTTTACTATCATCTGAATAACAATGATTTCCAAAAACTGGTGGAATTGGTCACTGAAGTGAGTAATCTTACCAGAAGAGGACAGGTAAGCACCCTTAGCTTAAGATCCTAGGCATTGCCCATTGGCACAGTTTGTCTTATGGAAAATAGTGGTGGGAAATCATATGCAGGATAATTATAAAGATTAAACTAGTATTTCTGATACTGGGCAGGAGCTGCAATAGCCGTGGTGGTCTTGCTGGAAGAGTCCAATCAGTCATGGAAGTGAAAAATAATCCAACCAGATTCTAGGGTAGGGTGCTCTGAGGGTGGATTTAAACCAAGGTCTCAAGAAGGGTAAGGGATAAGCCTCTGAGCATTGTTCCAGCCTCCAAGAGAAATGCTCCAGCCTTAGAACTACTCAGACCTTTAAAGTATGGACTAGCCTGAAAGAATTGCTCTACCTTCTGAGAGAACTGTTCCAGCCTAAAGAGAGAATAACTGGTCATTTCTGGCCTCTGAAGAGGGCAGAGGGACCAACAGCTGCAACCAGCAGCCAACCACCTAGGAAGAGAAGCCGAAGACCTTTGAGAGGCTGGGCTTCCAGTCCTGTCTCTGACATTGCCTGCTGGGAGCACCAAAGGACCTGGACCTGGTGTCTCTAGCTGTTTGTGGGTGACACAATCCTGGTGACCACTCCTGGGCATCACTGCTGTTCAGCACTTCTGATGACAAGTTACCAGCCTCCACTTGTCTAGTGGACACTGACTGAATGAGGTACCTTGCCCCTTGTGGCTACATTAAGCTCTTAGTTTTCCCTTGTAAAATAAACCTCATGATTGTTGGAACCTGAGATCTCTTTGAATTGTCCACATGGGTGACCACAAATAGTGACGTACACTGGGCACTGTCCCATGATTCGGCTATTTGACTACAACCCTTGGGATGTATATTTGTCTGCTTGTTTAGTTTTGGGATATCCTGTTCCCACCTGGTTTCATGTCTAAACTGCCCAGAAGAGTCCTTGTCACATTAAATCTACTCTGATAAACCAAAAAAAAATATTTTTCAATATTCCAAATTGAAATTGGTTCTATTTAAATTGTAGCTGATACTGCAGTGTTATGGTTATTATAAATGGGAAGAGTTCATGTAAGAACAACTGTGACAGAAGAAAGGCTTTTGGAGTGGTGATTAGCTCAGTATATCTTTTTCACAGATCAGTTTGCATACATAATTGTTATTAGGGTGGAAACTGTGACTGGGAGATCACTACATGATGAAAACATCCTTTATAACATTATGCTCAAAAAATACTCTCTGATCTTAGTCCTTGGACCAGAAATTAAGGACATCACTAATGTTTAATGTCAACTGTAGTAAAGTGATATCAATAATATCATATTAAGTTAATATGTGATATTAATATTAGTATTAATTGTGTTTATCAATTCTATCTTCTATTATACATTAATAATGACATGACTTAAAAACTCAGCTCCTGTGGATTTAGGTTCATAGAATAATTTCCAGTAAGAGGAAGCATGCAAGGTTATTAAAGTGCCCAACAGTGTTATAGCATTTTAAAAACATTAATCAATCCTACCAACATTGCTACTGAGTAGACAATAGTTGAATCAGATTGTGCTAGATTATGTAACAGACAATCCTTAAATCTCAATGGATAACAATAACAAGGGTTATTTTAGGCTTACTTTACATTCCTTTTTGGATCAGCATTGACTGTATGTCATATTGTCTTCACTGAGGGAGCCAGGCTGAAGGAACATGGCAAAAAGGAGTCTTGTTGCTATCATTTGCCACATCTTACAACTAGCAGGATGTTCTTGAGCAGGATAGCCCATTAGGAAGTGAGAGCCTATCTCCTCAGGTAGTGCTGACTAGTGTCCATGGAATGCCCAAGTGTGTATCTCATATTTGGGGGGAGAGGGGGAGCAAGTATTATAAATCCATAATTTATAATTATGTAAGGAGTAAGGATTTATAATCCTTCCATAAAGAGCTGCAAAAAAAATGGAAATAATGGTGGTCTACCATATGATTATTGTTTGGTGAAACAGAGCTTAGCACATTTCTTAAAGTCACAGACCTAATCAGTGAGATTTACATTGAGATTTAAAATGGAACCATCTCTCTCTAACTGTGATGACCAGACTCCAATATGCCCACATAATTCTTAACTTCTTCTAGGCACACATTTGTCTAGTTTCCTCCCAAACTGGATTGAATATTGTAACTTTGATTTTGCTCTCACTTAGATCACCTATTCTTGAAGCAGCCAACTGTGACAGAGTGAGCCATCCAGTTGCCCTACGGAGAGGTATCAATGCCTAAGAACTGAGGCTTTCTGCCATTACCAACACCAATTTGCCATCTAAATGAGCCATATGAGCCACAGTTATCAAAAATAACTATTACATCCTCAAAACTGTTCCAGTTAGGGCATGCCTATCTGAGGGTATGTGAATGTGAGTGTATGCTGTAAACTGTTTTTCTTTATGTAGATTATGGGGGAATAATCTTAAATAAAAAAATTCATCCATTAATTAAAATGTGAAAATGAACAGAAACTATTATTGTTTAGATTACAAAGTATCCTAAAATTTAGTTGTTTAAAGCAACAACCATTTTATCATGCCCATGATTGTATTTGTCAGAACTTCATAGAGCACAGTGGAATTGGTCTCTGTGCCCTGCTGTTTGGGGCTTCACTAAACTTGACCACTAGAAGCTGGAATCAGTTGGATAGTTCATAGATGAAGATGGCAGACCAGGGTGCCCAGATATAGTCACCATAGGGTGCCCAGATATAGTCACTATGTGCAGCTTAGATTTCTGACAACGTAGTGACCTCAGAGTCACCAAAAATGTAAAAATGTAATGAGCTAGACAGCTCAAAGATGAAAGACTTGGCTTAGAACAATGTAGCAAACACTGCATCATTTTTAGGTCTTGGATTTGGCGGTTACATAGCCCCACTTCCTCCACACTGTTGGTGCAAGTGATCACACATTCACTCAGATTCAATGGGACAGAAAGTAAGGCACACTGAAGAAATGACTGTGGATCAAGGAGAAATTGTCGTGATCTTCTTTGGAATATCAAATTTACAACATCATTCAACCATGAGGATGCTCATGAACAGTAGACTAGAGAAGTCTAGATATTGGGCCACAATTATAAATGAAATATTAAATAGCAATGAAAAATCAACAAACTAGAGTTCCCTGCACCAATGTAATAAACAGGGATAAATCTTGTTCAGGGGACAAAAAGAGACACAAAAAATATATATATAATGGTTTCATATACATATATATAAAACTTTTCAAAAGTGGGATAAAATAAGCCACATTGTTCATGGACATATTTATAAGTGATAGATCTGTAAATTAAAAAAAAAAAAAGGAAGTGATTTCAATCAAAGTCCAGATTAAGAGGAAAAGGTGGTTGCAGATAGTACCTGGATGTACTCAGCATGAGTTTTCTTAAAAACTAAAGCTTATATTAGTAAGAGAAACATGTTGTTTGCTAATAATAAAGTTTATGGTGAAAAATGTAAAAGTCTGGATACAAGAATAAAAATCATCTACCTTTCTACCACCCTGGAGAAGCTATGTCACATGTGAATATCAATTCCCCTTCTATGGGAAGTGCTTTAACATGGTGAGAAACAAAGAAAATTTTCAAAATATTTTAAATCAAAGTAATGCTAGATTTATAAGAAATTTGGGGAAACAGTATAAAAATTTCCCTTATAACCCTCAATTAACTTCTTTACTGCCATCTTACCTATAGTATGGTTCATAAAAAAGGAAGTGAGTGTACAAACAAATTATCAACTGAACTTTAGACTCTCTTCAAATTTCACACACTTTCCCATAAATGATCTTTTTTCGTTCCAAGGTCTTACTCAGGAATCCACACAAAATTTACCTATAGTTTTCCCCCAAATCTCTTCTGTTCTGTAATAGTTCCTTTGTCTGTCCATTACCTTTACAATTTTGAAGAGCACTGATCAGTTATTTTCAATGAACTTGTTGTTTTCTAATCAGTTTAATGAGTTTATGCATTTTTTTGTTCAGGAACTATTGCAAAAAGTGATAAAGTGTCCTTCTTAATACAAGAAGTCAATGAAGCCATTATGACTTAAGTTGATGTTTATTTACCTTGCTCATTAGTAAAGTTGGTGTCTGCTGGGCTTCTATACAGTCAACTTATCTTTCTTCCTGTACTTGACAGGTATGTTGGGAACTATGTAATACTTTGAGATAATTTTCACACAATACTTTGAGATACTTTGAGACTATAATACCTCCTTCTCCTTAAACTTTTAACCAGCAATTTTAGTATCCACCTGTGGAATTAGCATTACCTGCAAAAGAGGTAGAGATGGCCCTTGTTTATGAATGTGCATTATTTTTTTATGCATTAGAACCAACATTATCAATTTTTATCTCATTGTCCAAATGGCACCTGCTGGGCCCTTATGAGTTCTTTGAAGCTGACTTCCAATTTCTTTGTTTTTAACTTTTCTTTAAACATCATATTTTTCTGGTAACACAAGATGTTTCAGGTTCATCCTATACTTTCCTTACTTCAGTCTTGAGATGAATCAATTCCCCAAGCAACCCTTGTTCCTTTATTGGGGGATAATGGTGAAAAAAAGCAGAGATTTTGTGTCAGGTGTGTTAGCAGCTTCTAGGGTGTCACTACTGTTATTGTAGACCTTTCTCAGCTGACAGAGCAAGGAAATCTATGTCTATATATTAGCCCTGCAGCGTGTGCACACACACACACACACACACACATACACAGACATCTGTGCTTCTGTATCTATATAGCAGTATATATTTTAAAATATGAGCTTATATTATAACTTTTAATTTTAACCCTGACTCACAAGCCATATCTCTTTCCATCATTGAGAATACACTCTCATAATATATTGATTCTTTAGTCAATTCTAGCATTCTAGTTTCAGAATTCTGCTATCAGAATTGTTGATCCATATCACTAAAAGAAGCACATTTACTAGACTACAATCTTGGCATTTTTTTTTTAGACTTATAGTATTCATTACAGATGCTGTTTACTAGTTATTTAATTTTTATCTTTGGCAATCCTTTCATTGTTACTATTTTATTGATTTAACAGCTTACTTCATTTGTTAATTATAATTCCTAACTCATTTAATAGTTTAGTTCATAAGTATGTGACATTATTATAGTTTTAGAGATCAGAGTTATACAAAAATGCATCCTTTCACACAAATCTGTTACTTCACCCTAACTCTGGTCAGTCTGTATCATTCCTTCCTTTTTTCCACCTCCTTCTAAAACAAATCCATAGAGAACCAATCTCTTTCATTCTTTTATCCTTCTTGCATATTTTTTTGCAAAAAAAGCCTGGGGAAAAATATACTTGTTTATATCACCTTTTTTATCGTATGAAGGATCATTTTTTGGATACTCTTAAATTTCGCTTTTTCATGTCAATAGTGTCACCTGGAATTCACTTCTTAGTAGTTCATGGAGATATGCCTTATTCACTTTGTAGCTGCATGTGATCTTATTTATGCAACCACTCTCATGTGTGTGCATATTAAAGTTTTTCCCAATATTTTGCAATTCTAAAAATGCTGCATAAATAATCGTGGGGATGCAACCCACAGTTTTATCAGACCAAATAATGAGAAAAGTTTCTGAGACAAAATATATCCCCTTTTAGGGAAAGTTTTCCAGAAATGCTCTAAATCAAAAGGTAATTTAGAATGCATATTAAAATAGTCCACAAAGGGGAAATTGGTCCCAACATGTAGAGTTCTACAGGATGTCTTCCCAGTGTCGTCAAGTGAGTGTTTATATAGCACACTTTCTAGGAGGGCTAGGAAGGGGCTACTCACCTAGCAAAACACCTCTTCCCCAAACTCTGTCTTCAATAAAGCAATCATGCTATCACAATGAGGGACCATTCCATTAACTAAATAAGAATGCGAGTAGCATATGATACAATCACCAATAGGTAGAAATGGCAATTTTTTTAAGAATAAGAAAATGGAATCTGAATTGGAGATACCATGCTAGGGAGTTCTGATATATCAGAGGTGAATGAGATATAATGACAGAAAATTGTGAAGCAGAGGGCCTCCTTTTGTTTTCTCTTCTAATACACACTCTTAATGCCTAGTCAGGTGTGCCTCCCAGGAAGTCATGAACAGGTTGCTGCTGCCCCCTTCCTCTCAACCTGTGATCATGGACTTTATTTAAAAGGTCCCCTTAGGCAACTCCAGGAATTCATGGGCGCATTCACATCACACACTTCTGATCTGCTCATCCTTTCCAGTGAGAGTGGCAGGGGTTCTCAGACTTGGCTGGATATCAGAGGAACCTAAGGAACTGATGACATATTCACAGTCCCACTGGAGTTCTTGGTTCAGAAACATCTAGGGTAAGACTTTGGAATTTTTATTTAAAACACATGCATACTCATTTGTCCTCGTATCTAAACACTCTGAACAGTTTTAATATATAAACCAGCCTAGGTGCATCACTAAGATAGTGGAGCCTTTTACATTTTTCCTAACCATTTGATTTAATAGTTGCAGATCTTTAAGTCCATTCAATAGTTTAATTTCTATAGAAACGATCATAGCAGATGAACATAAGTAAATTAGAAAATCGCAGAATTGGAAGAATTAAGTTCCCCCAACCCAGGAATAAGAACACAGTGAGACATTTAAAAGAAAACTTCAATGCATCGTGCATATTTGAGACATGTATGGGGAGCCTTATCTGTTTGTCCATTGCCATGAGTATAAAAACTGACAACTCTGGAATCAAGTTTCCTAATTACCATGAATTGGTCTGTTTTAGAAGCTCATCTCCATTTTTATTTTAATATTCACCAAAGGAAAATGTATTTGTCACTGACATATTCCAGCTACACTGAAAATGTCCACACGTCGAGGCTTAAAAATATGGATAGTTTATGCTAGATTTAGCATTAATAAAAGCTGGTTATTTAAAACATTTCATTCATTAATATTGTATCAAAGATTTATCTTCTCTTATTTCTGTAGCAGAGCCTGTTTTGTAACAAGAAGACTTGGAGCAATGGAACCAAAGGTGAATTTGATGTGGTTATACCAGTCACCCACAACAGTATCCTATCACCTTATAACACTGGCCAAAATTTGTTTTCTTTCTCAAGTGTATAGCTTGCAATGTTTAAAAACATATACACAGACTATTGTCCAAGGATAATCCCTTGGTTTGAATTTGCATTGCCAACATGCACTCTGTTGACTGGGCAACTACCTAAACAAACCCTCTTTTATACACCTTGCAAAAGATGTCTTCAGTCAGAAATAACTTATATTGATAGTCCCTGATAGCTCTGCTTCTCAGATGGATATTTGAACTTGTCCCTAAATCGTATATATATAACTTGTCCTTTATATGGAGCCCTGGGGATCATAAGGCCATAATCTTCATGACTAATACCACATATTCTATGTGGAGTAGTCCTTCATCAGCGATTCAGTAATAACAGGGTCAGAGTTTCTTTAATAATGGGAACATGTATGTTATGATCTATAGTTCCTATTTATTTTCCCTTAAAATTGGTGCTTGAATCTCATTTCTAATGTGTTTATTACAATTTGATCCTGAAGTACATGCCAAAAGAACTCAGCAAGACCTCAGACAATTTCTTCAAAGTGCACCTCCACTTTCAGTGACTTTATAAGTATCATATGCATAAATTTTTGAAAATTTGTCCTTTTCCTGAGTATATTTTGGACTCTCTGTACCCTAACTATATTTTAGACTCTCTTTCTTTCCCAAATATATTCAATTCAAGGTATTTAAACTCATGAAGCAGTTGCCCAGAGAAAGAGAAGCAACAGCCCCGCCCCCAACCCTTGGGAGCAAATGGAAAAGAAATATCTTAAGTAATTGTTTAAAAATCCAAATGCAGTAGACAAAAATAAAACGATAGTCATATAGATTGATGTCCCTGGAGTCCAAAATTTAACCCCAACTGGGCAATAAGTTGTTTGGCATTAAACTAAATCAGTTTGATGAACTCAAATGCCCTCGGCTCAATAGGCAGGACTCTCCGAGGAGCCTGTGTTACTTCCCTCACTTAAGTGCAGATTTGTAATAAAAATCTTAATGCCAGTGGCACGGTTTTTGGATATATAAGAAGGTAACCACTTGGAGAATCATATTTGAGAGGTCAGAAAACTCCACAGTAAAAGATCGGTTTATAATTTACGAAGAAAATAGAAAGTTTTGTTTCTCTGAGTTGAAATTTGACAAGCACGGCGGGAAATACTGCTAGTTTTTGGCATAAGGTTTTGTGCTTTCCTCACAATTTAAGACCTGCGTGAAGCCTGAGACTTCAGGGATCATTTTCTGAGAAAAATCGAGCAATTCGGTGTACAGGATTTTGATTTTTTTGGCATTTTTTGAGGTGTAACAAACACAACTCGGGATCCGACAGGACACTCTGCGGCTGCCAGCGAGGCGGGCTGGACAGCGCACCAATCACGGCGCAGCTCCGCCCTATATAAACGGGCGGGCGCAGCGGTGCGGCCCGAGTCCCGGCCAGTGCCTCTGCTTCCGGCTCGAATTCCTCTCTCCGCGCCCGCCTTCGACATGTCCGAGACTGCGCCTGCCGCGCCCGCTGCGCCCGCCCCAGCGGAAAAGACGCCCGTGAAGAAGAAGGCCCGCAAGTCCGCAGGTGCGGCGAAGCGCAAGGCGTCCGGGCCCCCGGTGTCCGAGCTCATCACCAAGGCGGTGGCCGCCTCCAAGGAGCGCAGCGGCGTGTCCCTGGCCGCGCTCAAGAAGGCGCTGGCGGCCGCGGGCTACGACGTGGAGAAGAACAACAGCCGCATCAAGCTCGGGCTCAAGAGCCTGGTGAGCAAGGGCACCCTGGTGCAGACCAAGGGCA